>MVGT01001992.1:42932-59229 GCA_002174775.1 Macleaya cordata
ATGCAAAACGAGATTCTTCTTCTCTGTTCGTTAAAGTAAGAGGTTCTTCGAACTTACAGATTCAAGGATGATTTTGTGTTTTGTAGTGAAGAACTTCTTCAGATCTGTTCGAAAATCGCGTTTTGCGTCGTTTCCGGCGACTGGTTCGCTGGAGAAGAAGACTCTTGCAAAATGCGTTTTGTTAGGGTTTTTTTGACTGTGAGTAAGTGTTAAAGCTTTTATACTGTTTCTAGACGCAGTCTATTAACCGCAAGGGTATTTTAGTCCTCTTAAAAGTGCGCGTGTGGTTTTCGTGTTTTTTGGACTAAAGTGTCATAAATGTTATTGCTGGGACTGAACAGTATTATTCCCTATCAAAAGGGACTAAACCGTCGTTCCCCCTATTTTTTTTGAAAGGATTTTCTCCTCACTATATATATATATATCATATCAAAAAATCAGTCGGTTATAAGCTTCTAACCTCATCAAAAGTCTATCGAAAATTAATAGTAAAAGAAAAAGTATAAATATACAAATTTTTAAGGGCTAATTTGAGGAGAGTTAGAAATTTTAGAACTGACTTATTTTTAGATATGATGCTCTGCATAGTGAAGATAACATATATCCTCTAAAAAAACTAACCCTTGAATTATATGCATGTGGGCTCCACAAAATGAGAGACTTTTATTGGGCTGTGTAAGGAGGGGCTATATATATATAACCCCCTCTCATTAGCAAAATTAGAACATATAAAAGATTTAAGAATGTGTATAGAAACATCTAACCCTTTGTACGTAAAGTTATGAGGGCCGCTTAGACGCTTTAAAGTGAAGCCTCATTAATTAAAATAGTAGAGATATAAATATCTAAATCTATAGTATTTTGGTAGAGTTTAATGCACAATTACAAGCATAAGAAAATTAACCTTGACAATAGAAATACAAACAAACTCTTTATTTTTTTTTGCAGTCTTTCAATGATAATTCAAGTGCCATAAACAATGTAGATAAGTCTTTATCAATGAGTAAAAAGAAGTCGTCACCAATAAATGAAGAAAAATTAACATCATAGACGATAAAAGAAAACCTAACAACATAATTACATATGGAAAACCTACATGGCAATAAGATAGTCGCGAGGTTCGAAATATTTTTGAGTGAACCCACAAAATGTTACCAGTATTCTACCTTACAATACCAAACGAAATGTTTTTGAATGAAATATTAGAAATATATGTGTTTTTATATTTTCATATAACGAAGTGCAATTTTGCAACAAAAATAAGCCCCTATGTGGCTGAGATTTAATCCATCTTCTAAGCATCAAAACTTGACCTCTTGTAGCAAAATTGCCCCTAATTAACTGTTCTTATTTTAATTTCTGGAAAAATTCATGTATGAATCATTAATATGTATTAATTTAAATTACCAATAACAAGCGTTTGTCACTTAAATACAACATGTGTGCTTTCTAAGGGCATCCACAATGGTGTTTTTTTGACTAAAAATGCAGATTTAGTTGAGTAGTGGTGTAAGCTAAAAATGAAGAATAGCCTACGAGGGTTTCAAACACGTCAAATTTGGTGACGTGCATATCCATATGCAGATTTTTTAGCCAGACGGGGTGGGGGGAGTCGCCTGACGTTGGGCGGGTAGAAGGGGAGTTGTCCCACCATTTTAAAAAAATCAGGCGACCCCAAGGGACACTACCTGAAATTTTGAAATTATTATTTTTAAAAAAAATCAAAATAAAAATAACGTTTGTGTCCCTAAAACAGTTTTTTATTATTTATTTTTTGACAAACTTAACTTTCTTCCACTATGTTACTCAGATACGTAGGGTATATTTGATGGGCTAAATTTAACTTTTACCTTACCACCGCTGTGGATGGTCTAATTGAATGTTATTCTGCACATCCACTATTTAAGTAGGTATATATAAGAAAGCGGATCCAAGATACATCATTACTCATACATTATCTGTGCATGGAGTCTACATGTAATTGACCTAAGGAATAATATTAGAAGATGATGTCCATCTTACCATGCTAGCCGATCATCCTCACAAAAAAGTTAGTACATTCTAGAACTTGTAACTCTATCGTGATATCATCTAGTGATTGGATATTAGTAATAATTAATAGTGTATTGAGATTTTCATTTTATTATTGATTTCACTCAATGGATGAAGGAGTTACAAGTCTTAGAATGCGCTCATCTTCTGTGATGATGATCTACATGATGCGAAGAAGATCCTAACCTACAATCAGCTCTTTAATCATCTTTATGTGAACCCCACATATTAACGCACACACTCAATTATATTAAGGGATTTTTGACTTTAGTCCCACCTCAATGTTTCAATTAGGGGTTAGTCCCTTTTTACACAGAAATTAGACCTTGATCCCTTTTATGTCAAGAATTCGTTAAGTGGTGCACATGTGTCAAATACATGTGGCAATATGACATTATTACCCCTCACGTGTAATACACGTGACTCACTTAAGTGGGTACCTATTATTTTACCTGAAATACCCCTACTTGATCCAATGGCTAGGGTATTGCAATATCATTTAGTGATCGAACGATCAAATAGAAATCTTACCGTTTAGCAACGGTCATCTCTGCCGATCTTCTTCCCCAACCCCTTATAAATAGGGTTTTTGTTGGTTATTGGTAAATACTCACTTGAACACTTAAACTAACTGCTCAAAGTGGTGATTAACATTATTAAAGGTGATTTTTTTACCCATCACTCTCTCAAAGTGTTGATTAACAGTGTTGAAGGTGGCTTCCATCTCTTTTTGTTCGACCTAAATCAGTAGAAATGGGTGGAGGTTGTGAATCTAGCTCTAGTTCTAAGGTAAATGGCAATAAGGTTTCAATGCAAGATTCTTCATTTATTATCATTTTAGAAAGGTCTAGTCGACTAGGGTTCAGAGGTTTCATCAATGGAGGTCGACCAAGAAAAAAAAGGATGCATGTCAAATTATACCAATTACAGAAGGGACTTATGTCTGTTAACAATAATAACAGTAAGGTGTTAAGTTATTATTATTATTTTTTTAATTTCTGGTCAACTAATTTTTTTGTTATTGTGCCAGATATATGATCAATGTGCATCTACAGAGGTTCCATGCCATATCAGTATAAATCCTAACATATGAGTATAAATCCCACTAGCAACCTATACTTTGATTATGGTCATCTTCTTCGTTATTGTTCTGGTTGGGTATTATATATAGGGTTAGGGCTTTTTGTCAAATCATGGTTTTACTTCTGTCAATTGCCATCTTCTTCGTTAGTGTTCTCATGGGGTATTATTTCTAGGGTTAGGGTTCTTTGCAGTATCAAACTGCATTTTTTAATTCGCTTGCTTATGCAATGGAGAAGCTTAGAAGGGTTGGGGTGAAGTCTAGAAAGAATGGAGAGGTTCAACACAGATGTGATGCATTCAACTCCATTCAAACTTATTTAAGTGGGTTATATGATCAGTGTGCATCTACCAGAAATTAGACCTTAATCCCTGCAATACCCTAGCCGTTGGATTAGGAATGGGTATTGTAGGTAAAAATTAGGTACCCACTTAAGTGAGTCACGTGTAATACATGTGAGGGGTAATAATGTCAAATTGTCACACATGTTTGACATATGTGCACCACTTAATGGATTCTTAAAAGAAAAGGGATCAATGTCTAATTTCTGTGTGAAAATGGAATAAACACTAATTGAAACATCAAGGAGGACTAAAGTAAAAAATCCCTTATATTAACAATGTATGAAGATAGGTTCTCTCTAAATAATACATTTCATCTAGCTAGCCATCGAGTGTTGTACAATCAAAAGATGGTGAAGTTGACCCTATAACACATAACGACTGGATGATGTCCGTATTGGAGCACAATATATAACCCAATACTCATGGAATTTATACGTGTTTATTGGGGCACAAAAAGTCAACTTAATTTTTCTCTTTTTCTTCCTGATGGCGCAAAAAAGAAATCATGATGTGGTTGAACTTTGAATAGGGGATTCATGAATTCTAGATATTATTAATCCTTATACATAAGAATTTTGAGATTCTAACTAGTTATCATACAATAAAATATTAACGATGAATGTTAACTCAATTACATAAAAAGAAAAAATGAAAAAAAAATTGAGAGTCCAAATCCTCTACCACTCTCTATTCCCTTGCTGATTTTTCTTGTTAGGACCACATGAATACAATTTAAAGGACGATGTTTGGTGAAAATTATTCTCCTCACCCTATAAATTATTTTTACCAAAAATTAAACCGTTCTAAAACCTTTAACTTCATCAAAAATTGATTGAAAGAATGATCTGAATGGCACGAAGAACATCATATCTATATGGATCCCACAAATCAAAATCACCCTAGAGACAGGATGGAGACATTTTATATTTAGGGACAGAGGATCTGCACTCAAATTTTCAATCAGGTCACAAGATTCATCATAATTGACAGTTTCTCAGTACAAATGATATTGAAGACAGGAAGATCAGTTCATCATCTTTACCAAAGAAAAAACTTTTCATTATACCCTTTATTGTTGGACAGTAATCATGGATTCATAGGTAGCACTGCTATCCCTTGAGTTAACGGATCCCAATCCATATACATATAATTTACAAAGGCCACTGGTAACTACCATCCAAAATTGGATAAGGGCTGGCTGTGAAGAGATATGGGCTGTTCAAAATAGGATAAGGCCATAAGTGATATGGGCTGTTTCACCAATTTTTTTTATTATTTTGAGGTCCCTATGAGTTTTTTTTTACTAACCACTTTTCCAAAGGCCACCGACCAAATTCCATCTTCTTCTCCATACAATTTGTGTTCCTTCATGAACCTCCGAATATAATTTTTTGGTCACCGGTAGTATTCTCCGGTAGCATTATTTTGGTGTTATTAACATTGTGGATGGTGATGAAGTTGGGAATAAAGCTCCATTAATGGAGGATTTTTCTCAAAACACTTGGGAAGAGATTATTAGATCTTCCAATCCAATCAAACAAGAAAAATCTGAGGTAAGACAACCTATTAATAAGTTTTTTCTTTCTATTTTTAAGTTCAAAACTACATTTTTTTTTCGTTCGCTGTTTGTTCTTACTGGTATGAGGGAACAATATGATAAATGTTCTATCTGGTATATGGGAATAAGATGATAAATGTTCTATCAAGAATAAGGGAACAATATGATAAATGTTCTACTAGTGATAAGTGGACAAAATGATAAAGGTCCTATCTAGTATATATGAACATTAAATTTTGAGAAGATACAATATTGTATTCACTACCACTACCACTACCACTACCACCACCACCACCATTTCTATTACCGAGTGATAGAAAACAGAGAGAGAGAGAGAGAGAGAGAGAGAGGAATATCATATAAACTTCAGTATCTTAAAATCTAAACTAAACACATTGGTTAATTGAGGCCGACGTAGGTCAATATAAACCAAAGAAATATTGAAAATAACTAAACCATAATGCATATGTGATGAATTTATGACATATAACTATATTCTTAAACTTGAATAAATTATTTATAATTTGTCATACGGTATGGTAATGAACAAATGGATCATTGGCCTAATATATGTAACCGAACATATGGTCTAATGTTCATTTCAACCGCGTAGAACATAACTTTGCCAACAAAAAAAACTAACATCATTTTTGTTAATATGCTTGAGAAAATTTGAGTTTGGAACATAAATTTTGAGAAGACACAATACTTTTTCCACCACCACCACCACCACCACCACTACTACCACCAGTTATGTTACCGGATGATAGAGAATAGAGGGAGAGCGAGAGAAAGTACATCATATAAACTTCAATATCCTAAAATCTAAATGTTGGAAATATTGGTTAATTGGGGCTACCATAGGTCAATATAAATCAAAGGATTATTGAAAATAACTAAACCACAATGCACATTCGATCAATTATGACATACCACTATACTCTTAAACTTAAATAAATTATTTATAATTTGTCCTACGCTGAGATAATGAACATAGGGACAGTTGTCCTAGTCTAAGTAAACGAACATATTTCACAATGTTCTTTTCTTCATCGTAGTACATAACTTTGAAAGAGGAAAAAATTATTCATAATTTGTCCTACGCTAAGGTAATAAACATAGGGATAGTTGTCTTAGTCTAAGTAAGCGAATATAGTGTACAAAGATTTATTCCTTGTGCTAGAAACAGACATAAGTTATTTTGCTCGGCTACCAATTGTAGAACATAGGGTTGGAAGATCCAATATTCTCTTTCTAAGTGTTTTGAGAAGAATTCTTCATTAATGGAGCTTTCTTCCCAACTTCATCACCATCCACAATGTTAATAACACCAAAATGATGCTACAGGTGACCGAAAAATTATGCTCGGAGGTTCATTAAAGAACAAAAATTGTATGGGGAAGAAGAAGGGGTTTGGTCAGTGATGGTTGTCTTTGAAAGTGGGACAAAAATCCTTTTTTCTAACAGCCCATATCCTAAGATTTTTTTAATAAAATACTAAATTAATTAAGGACTTTTTTACAATTTTTAAAACTTTAGTTGTAGTCAAACTGGTTTGACCTCAGTTTGACTCACAACCCTTATCCATATCCATATGATCTATAACGTGCCCCTTTACAAATGTCCGGATCTGAAATTTTGGGGGCCTAAATTAAGCAAAATCATAAAATAAGACCCTAGATGAATTATGTTAGCAAAAAATAGCCTTATTTTATATTTGAGAAGGGATCGAATGATCCTAGGTTTTCGTGATCTTAGTGTGACCTGCACCATAAAAGAGGATTATCTAAGGTCTGATTTTTGTAAAGATGCTCTAGTCACCATTCAAATCATTATATTAAATATCATCCCATTTTAAGACTCCAACACCCTCAAACCAGCCTTAAAAATTTATATATTTTAGACGTCTTTTGTTCCGTTGATTTTCAATAACTGAATGGGCTGATTTTCGGTGAGGATGATCTACATGGTTAAGCAAACATCCTCATTAAAAATTAACCCTTGTATCATCTTCATGTAAGCCCCACAGGCTCTGGTAAATTTATAGTTACGAGACCTAAGGTTATTCGATCCCTTCTCTTTATATTTTTATTCAAACATGAAGCATTTGAAAATGAAATATTTGTCGATTTAACAACAACCATGTTACACAAAATTGTCGGAATATCATTTTAGAGGAAAGTTTTTTGGCTTATATGAACTTCTTTTGCTATAAGGTCATCAACTCCATTTTCTTGTTAGAGGAAAAATCTGCAATCGAAATACTGAAACGACCTTGAGATAGTGAGAAGTTTGTCCAAAATTAGTTGGCGCAACAACAATCCACGCAGGACCCTAAGGCCACTAATTAGAAAATCCGCTGTACCACCTCCTGTGTATACAGTCCCAACTCGTACCCAACAACAAGGGAAACCAACGCATAGCCCTTTCGCTAAGCATGGTCCGGACACGGGTTGCTCTACGGAATTCCCACTTAAGCTACACACGAATATGCAGCAAGAAGGTCGGGACCTCTTCCTATAGTAGTCTCTTAAACTTTAGGCCCTCAACCTAAAGGAAACATCAAATTATGAGACCAATCATATTCTTTTTTGGCCCATGAAATGAATATGCACTTCTCAGCTTCTCCAAGCCTTGACGCTTCACCAATCCCTCTAGCTACGTCCCGAATATTCACCACATGCATAACACCTCCTTGCCATGAAGCTCCACTCCGCCCTTCAACTCAATCTAGCATATTCATGTGCATAACACCTCCAAGCGACGCATATGCATCTAGCCCACCGGCTAAGTCACGATGAACGCATAGTTAAAGAAACTGACTATGACAGGCTCCCCCACTTGCTCTGTCGATGCCTAGTACTATATGCTGCCCCTCTTCGACCTCAGCTATTCACGCAGAACAACTAACACTTCGCGCAACACTCTTGCTGAACTTGACTTCGGCAACACTGTACTCTCATCTGCTCAACCGACACCACCGTGTTCTCCAAACGGCTCCATATAGCCTCATATACTGTTTCGCAAGATAGGACCCGCAAGTCACTAGAATTTAAGAGGAATATTCCTCTGTCATCTAAGAGGAATATTAGTATGAAGGATGGTTAATTTACCTAGGCATTTCCGCAAACACCAGAATTTCAATAGGCATTTCAGCAGACACTTAGGGTTAAAACTAAAAATTAAAACCAGTGAAAGAGTGACTGAAAAAATAAAAAGTAATTCTTCTAGAAACCTTAATAGAACTGCTAGATATGCTAAGCAAACAATTAAAGTAGATGATAAAACATAATACAAAAGAAACTTCACAGAATTTCTAAGACAAAAATTAATAGAAGTCAAGGAATATTACATCCGCAAAAATTGTTACATCTGAGACACTTGATCTTCCTACGTCAACCAGATTAATAGAGCTATTAGAAAAATGACAGTAGAAATAGAGTAAATCAGAGAACGAAGAAAACTAACCTGGATTTTAGCTTTTCTGTTGAGCTTCTTATCTCTTACTAGCTAGATCTGCAACTCTCCCACATCTTCAAAATTCTGATAAAAATTAAGAAACTAAGAGTCAATGTAAAAAATCAGGGCAGAGATAAGACAAAATGAATAAATCTGAGAATGAGAGTGGAGAAATCAGTTAAAACCCTAAGAAATCGACAAAAATCCTAACATCTAAGCAGATCTAATCAAAGAAGCAAATCATTGATTTTGAATCAGTGAAACCCTAAGAAATCAGTACATCCTCATATGGATTTCGTTCTTCCTGAATTAACGAAGTAAATTTTTCAATCTCTCTCTGAATCAGCGAAGCATGTTCTTGAATCTCTCGAGATAACAAAATAAGCTAAAGAAACGAGAGAGACAAAGCGAGAGAGTCGAGTGAGGTGGGGGTTTAGGTCAAAAGGAAAATGAGTTTGCACACGATTTTTAACTCATCTAAAGTTTTGTAAATATAAATTAGTTTTAAATAAGTTTAAATAAAAATATAATAAATAACTTTTTTTAATAAGATGTGGTCTTAATTAAGGATAAAAATTAACTTAGATAATAGTTTTTAGTAAAGCAGTGGTCTTATTAGAGAATAATAACATACTTAAAATAAAAGAGTGATCTTTAAAAAATAGTTAAAAACAGATCACATCTCACTATAAAATAGTGGTATATTGGGTGTGATCTATTACACTTTTTGTTGTAGTGTCTGTAGTATAACGATCGAGCTGATAATGGTCAAACCAACCATAGTTAGGGATCCCTCCCCAAGGCTGTCTTCATTTAGAAGTTCCGACAAGGGCAAGAGTTCAAAAACATTAGGACAAAAAAGAAAATTTGTAACATTATGAAATTTATTGAAGGGATCTGAAACATTTCAAACCTCTTACAGATTGAGGTGTGCTGGATTTGTTTTAATAGTTATGGAACGTTACGGTAATCATTTCGTAATGGTTGTGAAGACCAAAAAACATATAAATTGGATGTAATAGAAATACATATGTGTTTGAACTTCATAATTATCTATTAAGTAACGTTACAGTCATTCATAAAGATTCTTTAATGTTATTAAAGCTTTCCATACTTATTTCTAATTAGTAATACTTCTGCAACGTCCAAATACTCAAAACACGTTACACATCCATAATATTTTAAAAAGTTCCATATATTAAGAATGTTTGTGTTACAAAATTAGCAAGTTGGCATAGTAATAATCGAGTTTTCGGTCGGAGTTTCATTCATGCATTCCTTTACCCTATTATCCATTTGGAATCCAAAGTAACCCAAAATAGAGAGACGAAGAAAATGAGACAAAGTAGAATAGAGAATGAAAGAGTCAATAAATGGATTTGCAATGCTTATCTTGAAGTCCACTCTGGCTATTTATAATATAAGTTGGATGATTTGAAACTGACACGTATATAGTTACTATCTCTCTCTCTCATCTCATCTTCTTTGTACTGATAAGTTTCCAAGCAAATCAAATAAAGCTGTCCCTTTCTTGCATTAAAGACTTAAGATTTCCCAAGAAGTTGGTGACTCATACATTCGAGTCGGTCCATTTGATTGTTATCTTCAATACCATCTGATCATCCAGATTCATCCCTTTGATCAAATCCTCTTACTAAATTCTCCGATCTCTAAACTAAGTGTCTGAGTGGGTTTTAGGACAAGGTGCTTTGTTTGGGAGTGCGGATGACCAAATAAATAATAGTATAGCTACATGGTGGAATGTAGATGAAAGCCATCATAAATCTCTAATGGTGCCTAGTCGAAGGATTGATGTTGTTGCATTGCTCATTTTTTAAAGTTCCATTAATGTCTAGTATAAACCTTATAAACTAGTAGCCTTCACAAAATAATAGTTTTCACCTCTCTCGCCCAAATAAACTCTTTATAGGGCAAGTCCCATCCCATCCAACTATTTATTTTTTATGTATATCATTATATTATTATACATAAAAATATTAAATTTGTTGAAAAATTATTGAAACTTCTCTTACAATTAAGGAAAGGCCACAAATATTTCAACCTAATTTTTTTTTACTAAATCACAATAATTATTTACCGATTTTAAGAAACGGTTTTAAGAAATTGACAATACAAATTTCATATAATAGCATATCAAAACTAACCAACTTTTTATTAAAATCTGTATTTTCGATTTTGTATACTCAACAACTTGTACTGTAGGCTCTACATAATCGACAAACCATTTCGTTTTGTCGGACGTAAAGAACCAACAATTGATGGGCTAATCTAGTAAATATTTAACTGAAACATCAAGCCCCATAAAAAAATGCAGACAAACATGACACACAAAGAAAATATAATATAGCTTAAATTAGATGTAGATAGTGGTATTTGTGTAATTGTCCACGTGACACATTGGCATGCCACCTCATTCTGATAATTTCCACATTAAGCTTAATAATTTGATGATTAAGAATCGAAAAGAATATGTCATTCTTTATGAGGTGTGTCCACGTTAAGCTTAACAACATGATAGTCTGAGAGTTACCTTTCTCAGACCTCAACGATACAATAGTACTATCAGAAACTACTATCTACATTTTTGGTGAAAATTCGCTTAGTGAAAGTGCGGGTGTCTCCCTTGGTCATGAGAATGAGGTTATCATCGAAAGTATCTATGGTAAGGGTGTTAGCGCGGGCGCGGGTACCATGTTATTTAGGAGGGGAATGACGTTCCATCCGCTGAAGATCAATTAGAATATTTTGTTAGTAATCACGTTTTGTTTGAAGCTCTTCGAAACTATAAACTTTATCTTATCAATGTGATCGTTACTCGAGTTCAGCATATTCTTCTAAGTGCAACCATCATATTTCCCTTGGAGATAGGATATTTCTACCCTTCCATGAAATCGTTCAAGACCCCTTTGAAACTACCAGAAATGCGATTAGAGTAGGTACATTTTGTGTAAAATAAAAGAGGAGCTCTCAAAATATTGAAAAGTGATAGTATATCCTTTCTACTATACAGGTGTCAAGTGGTTTGAGAGTAGAGAAAGAATTGGCTAGACTGGTGGGACTAGTTTCAAGATGGTATTCATCCACACACACTTTTGTCCATGCATGAGGAGAGTTAACACCAACCCTTGAAGACATTTATTGCTTTGCTTGGACTCCAGTAACAGGGAATCTCATGAAGGAGAGTATAACTCTTATCGACGAAGAGAATGAAATAAAAAATCTATTGATGAGTATCACAAAACTAAAAGGTTCTTCAAATTGCAAATCTCTTGAAGATTCTCACAAGACTAGAGTTTCTTCAAAAGGTTGGTTTATTGAATATTCTCATAAGACTAGAAGTTCTTGAAGGGAAAATTTTGCTTGTTGGAAACTATATTAGTGGGTAACTAATAAAAAGTCAAGGGTTGGTAATGGAAAGGGTGTTTCTGATACTCTACTAGCTCTATCAACATTTCTTTCACTTTGGCTATCTAGAGATATCTTTGAAGATGATTTTTATCAAAGAGTTAAAGCATGCCTTTTCTTTAGCTATTAAACTCGTTCAAGGTAAATCTTTATCCCTTGGCAGGGCCGTCTCTAAGATTCAGGGGCCCAAGGTGAACATGTAAGATTGGGGCCCCTATATATTTTAGTATCCGACGGCTTGCCGTTTTGGCTGTTCCAATTAGAGAGTTATAAAGAGGTGAAAAGTAAAAGTTTTCACTTTGTTATTAGGGGGAGATAGACAATAAGAAGAAGTTTATGTTATAGTTTTTACTTTACTTTGAAGAGTACTACTCTTTTGCCGTTAAAGATGAGAAACAAAAAAAAACCATAATAAATGATGTGTAATCCAAGATTGTTTGTTTTGTGTTTTTAGAATTGTTAATTGTTCTCAGATGAGAACAAACAAACAATGAAAATTATGGAAAGCTTCCGTTCCGTGTAAGAGTGTAGGAATTTTGACGTTTTGGGCACCGCAGCATTATGTGTCAGGGCCCCTCAGGTTGGGGTTTGGTAAGAGGTTAATTAACTGATTACCATTAATTGACAACAAAGAAACATCAGTACTAATTAATCAATCAGTATTAATGTTACCCTACTCTACACACTAATTAATATAATACTAACTAAATATTGTAGAATCTTATAATACGATTAATTGAATGAAAGCTATGTTAACCTTCTAATCAATCAAATCAAATACCTACTACCATAACGGCTATTATATTTCACATGGTCTAAAACTAGGCTATCTATTTGTTCCATCAACCAAAGTTTAAAGCTATAACTTAATTTGTACAGAGGATAGGAATTTTTTTTTTCTCTTGCCTAAAGCAATCGAAAAATAGATATATTAATAATGAAGAAATGTACAAAAGATAAATAACAAGGAACCAAAGCTATTGCAAGAGAACAAAAAAAGAAAAACTCCTACCCCAGATTATGACCATGCGAACCATACGCATTCCAACTAGATTAGCATTCAAAAAAACATAAATCACTTACGGCGACAAAAAGAACTAGACAAACCCATATATAGTAACTATGATCTATGGATTTTAGACCACTTAGGAAGGGAGGCTTAGAATCAATGCGCTCCCTAATCCCCAAAGAGAGATTAGCTCCTCTCTTAGCAAAGCGGTCCGCAACAAAATTAACATTTTATTTATTTATTTATTTTCAGCTAAGCAAAGTTAATTCAATAAAGAAAAAATGGAGACAGAGGGAAGCCCCAAAAGAAAACAAAAAGAAGGTTGAAGCATAAAAAAACCACCCACTCATCCCAATTAGATTGGCACCAATGGGTGTTTCAGCAAAATTTTCTTCTCTCAACACATGAGAATAATAGTTTCTAAGATAAGTCCTTCCAACGCCCAAGGATTCTCAATGGAATTCAGTTTCAACAACCACTGCTGCTTTGGCCATCGACTTCGTCTAGCTCATTCGAGGCCCAAAATTTGTGTGCTGACCTAAGCCCAAGGAGAAAACATCTATATTAAATTTGTGGGGAGTGGCTTAGAGTCATTATATGTGCTGACCCAAGCCCAAGGAGAAGACATCTATATTAAGTTTGTGGCCATGCAACTCAAAACAAATCGATCTTTATATATTAAGTTTATAGAGGGATCTCATATCCCATGTGGACTATTCTCAACAATTTAGGAATTTAACCTCATGATTGCGGGAACACAGCCCCTGCAACAGCCATTCCGAGGTTACCCAAGGAGCAGCCAACACAATCAATAATGGCAAGGCACGACTTAATTTAAGATGATGGACTGGCTGAGCCCCTATATGTAAGTATTAGGAAAGAATATCGTATCAAGATGTGCAACGATCCAAGATCTCCAAGATTTCTAGGATTATTTAATTTTCTTATATTTAGTCTTTCGTAATATTTAGTTTCCTAATTATATTGTAATTCTTGGGGAACAAGTCTATCCTTATTTTGGTTTATTTCACTCTATAAATATGAGTAATGTTATGTAATTCAATTATCTCACAATCTCAAAGTAGTGGAGATCAATAATATTCAGCCCTAGTGGCTTTTGTGTCGTGGATGTAGGTCGATCATGACCGAACCACGTTAAATCTCTCGCGTCTATTTCATCTTTATTTTATATCTATCTCAATCTGAAATTTAACACTGTATCAGAGCGGTGATCCGCCTCTGTTTTGTTTCCGCTTTTCTTGTCATCTTTGCTGCAATATTTCTACAGCTGTGATTATTTGCCAATGATTTATTTGTGTTTTGATCTTCTCATCGTTATCTTTCTGTTGTTGTTTGGCGGAAGATTCACTCATCATTTCTCTCAGTGTAGTTTTATCTATTTTGTTCTACAAACCAGTTTCTTTTTTATAGTCTAATCTTTTTCCAAAACCACTTCCACGTCATCTTGGTTTTGTGAAATTCTATTGGTGTTTTTACCAAGTTGTTTTTTTTTTTATCAAATTCATTCACGGTATCAAGATCGAGCCATTGTCGTTTGATATTTTTCTCTCAATCTTCATATTATTAATCAGTCAATAGAAAGTTGGTGATAAGAATAGTCCCAAATAGAATATGAGAGCCTAGCAAACCCAATATATAATGATCCTGGGTCACACCACTTATTGCCAATTGGTTTTGAGTTGGAAGCCCACAAACTTAATATGGTATCAGAGCGCAGGCCTACACATGATAGGCCCAACGGCTACACGTGCTCCCCGTCACCCAAAAAGAGTTTCACGTGTTAGGCGCAAAAGAACGCCACACGTGAGGGGGTGTGATGAGAATAGTCCCACATGGCATATGAGAGCCTAGCAAACCCAATAAATAATGATCCCGAGTCACACCACTCATTACCAATTGGTTTTGAGTTGGAAGCCCACAAACTTAATAGTTGGTTTTGTTCCACTTTCTATATATATTTTAAAAAAATCTCTTTTAGCCCAACTTTTGGTGTTTTTGTCGGCATCAATCAAGCTTTCGTGCCACTTTTCATCCTTACACCACCACATTTTTCTTGATCATGGTTGTTATTTTAGTGATCATATTTCTCTGTCCGATCACATATCTGACCGGAGAGATTTAAATAACTCTCCAGGAGTTAATCAGTACTTCTCATGCGCTGTCCACAACGTTTGGGTTACGCCCCAAACTCACTAACTCAGTTAATCCCTCATAATTTGCCTGAGTCATTTTCTTCCTTTGTTCGTCGGCTGCAAATTCACTTTACATTTTGATTTGTCGACGTGTGTTTATCATCTCTTTGTCAATACTATTGTGTTGATCTTTTAATTCACGGTAGTTATATTATCACGTGATCATCTCGGTTAGTTGTCTTCGTGTTCCTCGAAGGCAGAATCATCTATTTGTTTTTTATTCCGAGTTCAATCTCTTAGTTCTACTGCTATCGTTCAGTAACAAAGATGTGGTAATATAATATTATATTTACTTATTTGGTAATATGATATTATATTTGCTTATTTGGTAATACAATCATGTGAAGGAGATTGGCTTATTTGGTAATATAATATTATCTTTGCTATCCTTGGTTGTTGATACACCTCACATCTTGGTTGTTTTTTTTGTTTCCTCAAAAAAAAAAAAGAAAAAAAGAAGAAGAAAAAGAAATAGAAATTAAAAATCTCTAAACTGTTGGCTTGTTGCCACTGTTGAAAGAGTACGAAGAGCCATGTTTAAGTAACACACTTTGTAGGCTATGTTATTCTGAACTAGCTCATAGAGAAGTTTTGATTGGGTACTTCTCAACCTATTGGAACCAATGGGAGTTTGATCCAGTGCATCATAAGCTTTTTATCAACACCACCACTACAAGAAAAAACCCATATAACAACATTGGATTAACGTTGTTAAAATACTTTTACAACGTTTTAGCAAACATTGTGATATTGGGGTGTTGTAAAAAGTATGGGACTTTTCGCAACTTTGTTTTAACGTTGTAACCAACGTTGTCAAAAGTGTTATATACTTGGGGAAGAAATTTGTCACAATGCTTGACCAATGTTGTAATTAACATTTTAGCAGCCATTTTACAACATTGTAATTAATGGGTTTAACAATGATTGCAAAACATTGTTAAATCTATTCATTTATATATTTCACAACGTTTACTAAATGTTGTATAAAATATATTTCATAACATTAATTCAACGTTGTGGAATGACCATTTTACAATGTTATTTAAACGTTGTGGAATTTATATATTATTAAAAAAAATTACTGAAAAAAATAATAGCACATTTTGGCTCATTCATGATAATGGATAGCATATCACATAAATTGGCAAAAAAAAA
>MVGT01001992.1:59899-75344 GCA_002174775.1 Macleaya cordata
ATTATCTCACAATCTCAAAGTAGTGGAGATCAATAATATTCAGCCTAGTGGCTTTTTTGTGTCGTGGATGTAGGTCGATCATGACCGAACCACGTTAAATCTCTCGCGTCTATTTATTTCATCTTTATTTTATATCTATTTCAGATTTATCTCAATCTGAAATTTAACAGTAAGCAATTCTAACAATGACAGAGTCTGCCATGCCATGGTTCATGGTCTTTTTCACTTTCAAAGTACTGTTTCTAGCATTTCACATCAATATATATAGTGAATGAGTGAATTATATATCTCATAACTAATTAACATAATAATTAAGATAACCCTAATGGATCAAGTGGAAATAGCCAAAGGACGAAATCCGTGTTGTAAACTTGCGACCCATACTTTCTCTATGTGCTCCAACGACATTATTGAGTCACCGCATTCGTGGGTCTCCCATTCTTCCAGTGCGTGAACTATACCTGCTACCCGCCATGCGCTCATCACCCTCCTCGGCAACCAGTTCTATCACATATACGCGCGCATGATTAATTAAGAATTAATCCGCTGTAAATTATAATTGTCTATAATTAACATGATCCTAATTAATTAGTAATTACCTCACAAGAGTGCATGTTCTCAAGTACTGAAGGAATTACCATCGCGGGAGTGTTATAGTAAACGCAATCTTTACGCATTTTATTCGTCATCATCATCATCATCGGAGGGAACTGCGTAAATGGAATGAAGAGAGTCCCTGCTGGTGCATTCTTTTGCTCCTTCTCGCTAAATTCATCACCAACCAACCACACCTATGTACAGAAATTTGAAATTAAATTTAAAACTATTCTACTTAAATTAATGATCTTTAATTAGTATTAAATCTCTTAGCTAAGTAGTATATGTTTATATTAATTTACTAGTCAAAAGGCAAACGCGATGGATGTACTTTGATTAGTATGTGTTGAAGTTGTGGCTCTTAATCCTACGTTGGTTGAGATAAGACTGGTCATGTGGTACATAAGAGGCCCTTTTTTTTTTCTTCGTTCAAAATGAAATCTTACACTTCGGATGAGAAGGTGATCGATTAAGTTGAAGATAATATTAAGATAATATTAGTGCTATAGATGAGTCTAGACGAGTGGAACAGGCCCAACTGTATAGCAGTACTGCTTGTGTGGGCCCTAATAGTATGTTTGGGAAACGTTTTCTGTTTGGTTTACCTGCTGCTGTTGCTTCTGATGATGATCATAACTTCTTGAGAGGATCAAATTACTTCCCAACTTTGAGCCGAACCTTAACTTGAGCTTCTCAAATTCATCCCTGTGTACTGTAACCACCTGAACACCTCTTTGGCATAAAGCCAAGGTAATGGCATAAGCCACCTTAGTAAGTTTTCCTCTAATGAGGACTTGATTTGTTCCCTCGGGGATGCTGTTGAGCACAAGTGCAGTAGCTAAGCTACTCCCGTCCACCAATTTAATCTTCAGTTTTGGGTGTTTCCATATGTAAACCTCACCATTTCTATTCAGTTCTTCTCCCTGCAATTAACAAATTAATCAATCTGTACTTGTTTCAGAACTAAATTGTACAAAAAAAAACTTTATTATGAATCATTCAATAACTGGTAAAATGGAACACATTTAGTAGCTAGCTAGGTAGGGGTGGAGCCAGGATTTGAACTCAAGAGGGAGCCAATATATTAAGGGGCCAGATATTCCAACCCAAATTTTTTTATGTGCACACAACTTATTTTTACAGTGTGCTAACATCTTACTTGTGGGCGTACAAAGAAATAATAATATAAGGGGCTGATTTCTTTGAGGATGTTCTCCTCATCAAGTAAACCATTCACACAATTTTTACTAACTCTTGTAATTTCATTAAAGCAAGTCTAGTGGATACCTCGTACCCACAAAAAATAAATTGATTTGGAGGTTTAGAAGAGGCAAGTCTATTGGTCATACCCAGTAATAAACAAATTTTAATAAATTATAATGTGGTGAAATATAGTCAATCGAGTCAAACTACTTGACTCGTATAGTAGGAAATTCTATTGACGCATCACTTTCTCGCGCAATTTTTATCTTCTTCAATCCCCCTCGATGAAGTTTCCTTCGACCATAATAAAATCTTACGACATACGCCCCTTCAATACCATTAACCTAACCTCAAACTAGTGGTTGAGAGGTTGAAAATAAACGTTAAAACTTGCACCTCATCATCATAAATCTTTTTAACCTCGAAATGTTAGTTGAAAATTAAAAGTAAAATGGCTAGACAAAGAAGCTTAAAGTTCAATCATATTTTGATGAGGTTATTAGTTTTAAAATGATGAATTTTTTGTATTTGTTATCGATATGATGAGGATATAAACTAACAAAAAAAATCAGTGCTTAGATCATCTCTATATAGTCTCACAGTCCGGTGTAAAGAGAGTGTAAAGGTTTGAGTCTTTTCATTTCTGTAATGTTGCAAACATGGTCTTTAAGGATTACAAAAAAAATAAATAATAATAATAAAAAAATAACGTGAACTTGCCTGGTTCAAGAGACCTAAGCTTAACACCTTAACACCTGCATTGTCAGCTTCTAGTATGGCTTCTTCTACCAAGCCATTGATGGCTCCTCTTTGTGATGGTATATTGTACTACAACAATACCAACATTTATGGATTAATTAACTACTAATTTAATTAGTTAACCAATCCTTAATCAAGTTAACTAAGAAAATGGTAAATTTAGCAAGCATTAATTAACTAACAAAATTAAAATTAAATTAATTATTAAGTTGATAATCTTACTTGGTAACTAAATTTGGGTACTGCCCAAGTCTGCATTTTCAGTTTGTCGCCATCCATCACATTCCTCTCAACAATAAAAGTGGTACTAAATATCCAATTAAACAAGATGGTCCACAAACATGTCACTGGCCACAACAACCACATATACCATTTCTTAGTACTACTGCTAGTGTAAGGTCCGGATGCTAAGGAGGCGAATCCTAGCCGTAGGTGGTAGATGGAATCCGGCGTAGTTGGATGCGTTAGATGAACGACATGTGGTGACTCATCCTGTCGGCTCAGCGAGGTTTCGTATACAAGATCACTAGACTTGTCCATGGTTCCATATATATAATCATACATTGGCATGAATAGCGCGTAATTTGTCCGGAATTGAGTGTGATGAAGTGAATGGTAACTGTCCGCATGGTAAACAATTCAGTTAATTAATTAGGTTAATTAACATACATATCGATCGACAAAATCAAAACTTAATTAATTAACTTATTAGGGATTGATTAAGTACTTACGATGGAGTGTAGAAGAGGTACTTGAGGAAGGGAAAGAAGGTGAAGATGGAACGCGGGACCAATTCGAAGTTGCAGTGACCCATGTTGTTCATGAAATCAATGTAAGTGAGATACCCAACAACAGCTACCATTGAAGCAGTTCCAGTGAACAACATTGTTATGATTGGGATTGCAAACAGTAAGAAATAAAGGATATGTTCTCCAAATGGATGAATAACAGCTGCCATGCATTTCATATTCATGTCCAAAAAGCAAATATAATTAAGCTAATTAGAACTGTTAATTTGTTGACAACTAGTTCTTCTAAAAGTTCGAACTGTTAGAGAGAGAGAGAGAGGAGTAACAACGTACTTATATATATGGAAACTTACATGTGATGGGTTCTGTGACAATAGAGGAATGGTGGTGGGAATGGTAGCGCGAGTAAAGGAAATGGTGGTGCAAAGCCCTGTGAAGCCAATAATAGAGGAACTCGACCGGACCCGTATGAAGGAGAGCGGTTAGAACAACACCATCAGTTCTCCAAATGGGAAGGTTAACAGTCCCCGGTAGCCGCTTATAACCCAAGTAGAACAATACCCCGTTTAATATTATCTGATCATCCCTGCAAGCGCGCGGCCATATATGTAAGCAGTTTTCTAGAATTAAGTGAGCAGAATATATAGTCCATTAAATTTGTGCTCATGAAAAACGAATAGGCTGGCGGATTATGTAATTACCAGTTACTTTCTCGGTCGACCTGTTCAAACTCTATAGTCTTGTCAAGTATCCTGTTCTTCGCTTTGGCGATTCTAAAACGAGCTAAGCTTATCCAGATCTGGTTGTGAAGCATCCTCCATAGTAAAATCGGTAGGATGAGAACGTAAGATAAGTCGACCCTGTGGCTCTGATCTCTGTCTTGAACATCATCTGGTGCTGTAGTGATGATCAATGAATATATGCTATCGACCACCCATGGTGCCAATATAACATACTTCATGATGATGATCAATTTTCAATCAATTAATCCGCCGATTCGATCGATCGATCAAATCGCACCACGTACAACAAATTAACATCATTAATATAAAATTAAATTATTTATAATTATTGTTAAAAAATCAATCAAGATGTAATGTACTGATTATTATAATTTAGATTAGTATAAAAATTGTAGTACCTTGAACCGTCCAAGATGAGTCCATGGCCATTCGGTGAGGATGCCTGGTTTTGAAGCCATATTTTATAATACAGAACAATTGATGAGAGATCAGTCTTACACTGATTATTGATCTGATTGCAAGAATATATGTAAGGCCGAGGAACCCTAGCTAGCTCTTTAATTTATAAACTTTATTACTTTACAAAGCTAGCAGTTTCTCATGGACACCGGCGTTGAAGGTTATCCGGTATTACTGCTACTCCAATAGTCTGATAATTTCTCTCTGTTGGTTATTAATTGCAGAATTAATGCAGATATTAATTTCATGTTATTAATATTGCAGATGTTAAAAAAACAGATTAATTGCAGCACGTTCTTTGATCAGTTTGAACTCCAAAAAAACTGCCTTATTAGGAATGTGGTACTTACTGCGTGAATGTTATAAATTAATGGAAAATGCTTTTGGGACCGGCCCTTCAATGTGTCTATTTAAACAGATTGAGGTGGTACCTTCAATCCACCAATTATTATAATTTGTGTGGTCCCTACAACACACAATGAATGGTGGATTGAAAGTGCCACCTCAATCTGTTTAGATGGACAGATGAAAATCCTGATTCCAATAGCACTTATGTAAATTACTTTTCTGGATGCAGGGGCAGAGTCACAATTTTAACATTTAGGGTGCCACAATATAATGCTGATTGAGCTTTTCGTTTTACTCTAATTTTCAGCAATATTTTGTGGAGGAATTTCCTGATTTAATGATCTATTCTAGTAAGAAATCAACATTTGGATCATCAATATATATGTAGCTCCCCTAGGCCTCAACATTGCTACGCGGCCAATGAGTGTTACTGTGGAAGGGATTAATTGTTTGTTAACAACTACAGGCTAATGCATCCTCCTAAAAAAGTAAGCCCTTCCATCATCTATTATCTATTATTTATTATCTATTATAATATACTATAGGAGAAGCCTTGGGTTAACAAAACTTTCTCTCTTAGGTGTGGGTTAAAAAAATCTACATTATAAACATATGGCCTAATCTATTATCTATTATTGGGTTAACAAAACCCTCTCGCTCTCATTCAGTTTAACTTTTTCTCATTCAGTTCCATAGTTTAATTTTTTTTCCATCGTTTTGGTTCGATTTGAAAATATTCATTTAACTTTTTCTCATTCAGTTTTATTTGATTGTTTTACAGGGTCAAGCAACAATGGTGTCTACATTTTTCTAGAAGAACTCCAACTAAATCTCTTAATATTTTTAGTTTGTTCTTCTTTCAAATCTACACAGTAGTTGAAAAAAGAAAGTGGAACTCTTTTGGTTCAAGCTGGTAAGAACCTGAATCATTGTATCCAATAAAGTTGTAGAAGATGTCTCATAGATAGTAAGCAGTCAATCAAAAATATATCTCTCTCCATGCCTCTATCTCATCCAAACTTTTTCTCTCACTCCCAGTGTTTGTGTTTATGTTAATGAGGATTGAGGGCTCACAAAAGATTAGAAAAATCAAAGGCCATCTAAAAAACCTCACCAATCATAGGTAATATTAACCATTAGATCGTCTACTAATACAGGTATGTGCAATGCACGTGTATTTTTTTTTATAAATTATAGTTTGTTAATTATTTTAATTGAAAAAAGTAAAAAAGTTTCATTAATTTTTGTAATTGAACTGATATAATTTTTTTAATGTTCTATTTTCTTCATTTTTAATGATTTAACAAATTAATCATATTAATAAGTATTTTAATTTAATGTTAATTTATAATTATTTTTCTTTTTAGTTATTTTTTGTTTTAGTTTTTAATATATTATTAATTTCCTTTTAGGACTTTAAGATGAATATTTTAAAAATCAGCCATGTAATAGGCTTGGGTTTAAAAGTTAAAACCCATTGTTTTAGCTTCCTCCTCTTCAAAACAAGTTAGCCAATACCAACAATCAAATTAATTATAGTTTAATATTTCAATGTCATTTGCGTAATTTTTAAAGTTATTGACGTTAAGTGGTTAGAAAATTAACATTTTCAATATCATCCATGTTTTGAACTAATTTTTAAATTATGCCACACATCACTCTTTCCTCTCTTTTATTCTCTAAGAAGTTTTACTAAAATAAAAATTATATCCTCTTCAAAACAAAATAAAAATTATATCTGTGATTGGAAAATAATATTTTTAAATAAGACACATTATAAATAAGTAATTGGAAAATAATATTTTTAAATAAGACACATTATAAATAAGTAATCCTCTAAATATTTTCTAAAAATGTAAAGAAGTAAACAAAATATTTTCTAATATAAATATCTAAAAACTAATAATTTTTAAATTAATAGTAAGGAATTTTATTTTTAAAAATTAATTTTTTTTCATAAAAAAGCCCGTACCTTGCACGGGCCTATGAAGACTTGTTTCAATCTAAGCGCAAAGCCATACTCACAAATAATAGAGATAACTAATTTGCTAATTATAAGAGCATCTCCGATGCTAATGTAAATGTGGATAAATATGACTGCAACGTAGGATAAATATACATTTGTTCTAAAAAAACTTTATTCAATAACTTCTTAATCAAACATATTTGGTAAATAAAAAATATCTAAAAGGGCATAGAATTAGTCTGAGCTTATAGATAAAAAAAGAGTATGTACTCGTGTAGCATAAAGAATCTGTACATTTGAAGGATAGAGATTTCTCTAACTCTTAATTTTGCTTCCACTTTTTAATTTTTTATAACCACTCTTCATATTTGGAAACTCTTAGCACAACAAGCCTAATTTGTTTCAATTTCCACAGTTTTAATGATCGTCCTTGGTAGTTGTGGTACCAGTCACTTTGTTTTGACTTTGGCATCCATATATCACTAAAAACATTGATCATCCAATAAATATATATGGACATGCACGCAGATGGACCCAGACTAAGCAATAGATCGATGACCTTACATGTGCAAGCTTTTACTATCTTTGACTACGTTAATTATTCCATATGATGCTATCTTACCATATTTTCCAATGCTTTGATTTATTACTCTGTCTCTGTCTCTCTCTTTTTCCTTTTTTACTCACTGTCTCTCTTTCACTTTCAAGCAAATTAAGAGGCCGGTGCATTTGCAACTTTAATTGCAAGGATATCTAGTTCCATTCGCAAATAGTAATTTGCATTCTTTGATTATCTGCTGTGTAACTTGTTCATGATTTGTTCTAGGTTAGGTGCAAACTTAATTAGGATGCTTGTTATGAAAAAAATATATTCTTTTCTTAGTGATTTTCATTCTGTAAGCTTAAAAATTAAATAAATTAATGAAGCAAACTTTTGGTTTATATAATACTAAATTAGCCTCCATACCCGTACAATATGCACAAGGGATTTTTTTTTAAAATTTTTAAATTTTTATTAGATAATTAAAAAATTTAGTTGCTTTAGAATTTTAATTAGGAAAAAAGTCCAATATATTCATCATGAGTTTATTTCAGTCTATTTAGTCCAAAAAAAGTTTGGACATATTTGCCTTTTAACTACTTTAAAATAATCCTTAGCTATACATGCATGTTAGCACCAACTACTTCTTTTTTAATTTTATTTTTCACATAAAATTGTCATAACTTTAAAAATACAAATCAATTTTTCACAAAATTTATATTTTTAAAAAAATCCGTCGAGTTCTTCGAAATCAGACCAGACAACAATATATTTTTCTAAAAAATAAAAAAAAATTATTTTTTATTTGCAAATTTATTTTTGGATAACATAAAACTATAGGTTTAACTAGTTTTTATCTAGATTGCATCTAAATTAGAACTTGCATGCTTCAAAGCCGAGTAACATCAAAAGAAAAAGTGAAGATCTCAACGATTACTTTTCAAACATATAAATTTCGTCAAAATCTGTAACTAAAAACTGTGTGTAAAAATATTTTTGTAAAAATAAACAAAGAATTCAACTAGTAAATTTTATCTAGATTGCATCCAAATTTGAATTCGCAAGTCTCAAAACTAGGTAACATTAACGAAGAAGTGAAGATCTCGAAAATTGGGTTGCAAATATATAAATCTCGTCAAAATCTGTTACTCAAAATAGTAGGCATAAATATTTTTGCCTATTTTTTGTATATGTTAAAATATTTTTACATAAATTTCACAAATTTTTTTTCTTTTAAAAATATTCTTGTTTGGTCTAGTTTCGAAGATGTTGAAAAGTACTTTGAATTTCGACAAAATCTGAATTTTAGTTTAAGAGATTTAACATTTTAAAATTAAAAAACAAAAAGGATAACTAAATAGACTTAGAAAAGTTTAAAAAGGACTAAAGAGACTCAATGAAGGAGAGCATCTTCCTTTTCCCTTCCAAAGGGCACAGGATCAAGCTCGATTGTACTCTATAATGTGGGAATATGCCCCCAATTGGAGTAGTAAATATGAGATCAGGTGCGTTGTGTAACTCAAGGATTTTTTCTCAATTGGGGGCCTTCTTATTTTTTGATCAAGCTTCCGCTTGCGCACCCCAGATGTAGCCTCCTTATAGATAAGCTCTCTATGCCGAGGTATTTTGGCCACTGCACCAGTACATCGCCACCCAAGGAAAAGGCTATCTGAGTTTGGTTGGCTCATTTATCGTACAAAAATAGGCCTAGCCATTCCAAAAGCTTTAGGGCAAGTACTATGGTATCCCTCAAATTTTGGTACAACAAGTCTCAAATGGTAGTTAGAGGGAGGGGCAAGTACTAAGGTTGAGGCACTAAAATTTGGGGCGGCAATAGACGGAGTAGAGGGCGACAAAGAAAGTAAAAGGCGACAAAGGGAGTGTGGTGCGACAATCCCTTTCTCGCGTTTTTTTTTCAATTTTCTTTTTTGTTTTCAAAAGTTTATTTTTGTTGTATGTATATTTTGGTATGTTTCGAAACACTAAGTCTGTGGGACCCACTTAGATACAATTTAATAGCTAATATTCGGTGTGATTATTCTCCTCACCATGTAGATCATCATCACAAAAAATTATCACATTCTAAAACTTCTAACCCCATCAAAAGTTAACTCTTTCCCTCACCGTTCTTCTCAATGTTAACTTTCAATCAACTTTCGATGAACTTTTGAAGGGGTTATAAATTTTATAATGGAATGATTTTTTGTGAGGATGATCTAAATGGTGAGGAGAACAACTTCACCAAACATCAACTATTGCATCATATCCAAGTGGGCCCCAAAGACTTGGTATTTCGAAACATACCAAAATATTCATACAACAAAAATAAACTTTTGAAAACGAAAAAAAAAAATTTAAAACAAAAAAAAGGGGCTACAAAGGGATTGTCGCCCCACAATCCTTTTGTCGCCAAACCAAAATTTTTTGAAAATTTTTTTTTTTGCAACAAAGGGAGTGTCGCCCTTCACTCCTTTTGTCGTCCTCTACTCCGACTGGCGCCATCTAGTCTTTTTATCGATCCCTCTTTCCTCTATTTTCAGCCCAAAATATATGAGTAGATTTGAGACTAATGGGATGAGTTTGAGGGATAACTCCCACCTTAGTACTTGACTTATCCCTCAAACCTCACCAATATGAAGGTTTGAGGCTGCCATAGTACTTGCCCTTAAAAAAGATTTTTTAGCCTTAATGAAAATCTTGTGGACTAAATAGATTCAAAAAGCTATATATTGGATGTTTTGACCATTTTAAATTACTATAAATTTTTAAGGAGATTATTTTTAGGAAAGAAAGAGATTTATGATAATCAGAAAGTTTAGTTGCTTTAGGATTATAATTACTACAAATTTTTAAGGGGAAAGAGATTTGATAAGTTTTATAGGTAAATAAATTTTAGGAGAGAGTGGCACGTGGCATAATTTAAGGAGAGTGGTTGGGAGAGACACGTGGCAGAGAAAGGCTTCTCCTATAGTATATTACAAGTCTTCATAGGCCCACGCAAAGCACAGGCTTTTGTTATTAAAAAAATTAATTTTTGTTATTATTTTCTTTGAATATTGGAAAAAAATAAAATCATTTCTAGTAACTTTTAATATAAAATATAAATTAGTTTACTAGTTTTTAGATATTTATGTTAGAAAATATTTTGTTTACTACTTTATATTTTTAGAAAATATTTTAGAGAATTACTTATCTATAACATTTCCTATTTAAAAAATACTATTTTTCAATAGAACTTTTATTTTCGTAAAATATTTGAAAAGAATAAGGAGAGGAAAGAATGACATGTAACACAATATAACGAGATTACTTGAAAGTGAAAAAAAGGTTGATCTTATAGAATATTACAATAGATAATAGATAAGAGATCCATACGTACTAAAAAAAAAAAAGATCCATATGCACCAATTTATATATGAGTTAAGATTATTGCGGACATGCTAATTTAGACATGTCATGGACATGATCTATGTAGGACTAAGGGCTAATAATTTTTTTGTGAGGATGATGAGCTCACCGCGTAGACCATACCTTAAGGGCTAAGATTGTTTTTGTGAGAATGATGAGCTCACAGTGTAGATCATACCTTAAAAGGCTAATATTCTTTTTGTGAGAATGATGAGTTTACCATTCTCACTAAAAGTTGGACAGTTCTATAATTTTTAGCCTGAATCAAAAGTTATTTAATTTATGAGTCGTCTACTTTTACTATTAACTTCAAACCAACATTTGATGGGGTTTAAAGTTTTAGAACACGTTAAATTTTATATGAAGATGATCTACATGGCGAGGAGATCGAGATCATCCTCACCCCATTGGATCATCTCCCATTTAGCAGGCTCTCCCAGACCAAGTCCATAACATCATCTCCCCAATCACTTCAAGAAAGAAAGGTTATACATATATCAAATAAGTTATTCATATTTGTACCCAAAAAAAAAATAGATGTAATTCATAATAACTGACGTAAAAAAGTAAGAAACCTTGGTCGATCAAAGGACGGAATCTCGTAAAACATTGGCAAGCAAACTTTTAGTTACACTTACAGGGAATTTTTTACACACTAAATTTACACACGTGTCACCAATTACATGGAGAAAGGGTCCCATATTATTCATTTCACATTCTCTTTTTAAATTTTATTGATTTCACATAGATGAGTAAATTTAAATCACGGGTTAACTTAGAATTTTCCAATGCAGGTATCAATTAATGCAGCGAATTAATTTAAAGGAATGCTAACATGCTGCTATTAAATTTAAGATTTAAATTGTTGTTTTCTTGTTTTTTATAAATTACCTAACAATATGATTTTAACATTTCCCATTATTTCATATTCAGAAGAACCAAATTATATGTCTCCTAACTAATTAACATGCATATGACCCCAGATCGATCAAGTGGGTGGGAAAGGAAAAAGGACAGAATCCGTGTCGTACACTAGCAACCCATACTTTCTCTACGGCCTCCAACGACATTATTGAGTCACCGCATTCGTGGGTCTCCCATTCTTCCAATGCGTGAACTATACCTGCTAGTGCTACACGCTTATCACCCTCCTTGGCAGCCAGTTCTGCCGTGTATTAAAAAAAATAGGAGTTAAATAACGATCCAATTTTATATTGTTATGATAAATTAAGAGTCAAATTATGGTTTGTTTGGATGGAATGAGAGATTTTAAGTAGGGATTTTGTAGGGACTACCGATATGGTAGAAAACTAGTTAGATTTATAACATGATTTTTAACTACTTTTCCACCAAATTTCTAGTCCTACAAAATCCTTGTTCAAACAAGCCATTAATCACCGGTGTGTTAAGGTAGACGCAATCTTTGCGAACTTTATTCGTCGGAAGAAACTCCGTAAATGGGATGAAGATTGTCCCTGCTGGTGCATTCCTCTGCTCCTTCTCACTAAATCCATCTCCAACCAACCATACCTAACCCAAAATTCACACTTATTTTTATTTATTTATTTATTTATTTTATCAATTCTAATATGTAAGTTTTTTTTTATCCATTTGCTTTACAAATTTTTTAACATGGCTGAAATATATTTTTTAAAGTTTTTTTTTATGTTTGTTTAGTCATTATATATATATTAGGGCTGCACATGGTGCGGTTTTAAGTCCGGTCCGAACCGAAAAAAATACCGACAAACCGCAAAACCAAAAAACCAAAAACCCAAAAAACTGAAAAACCGCAAAAACCGATATTTATAGTTTGGTTTTGGTTTCATGTTTTCAAAAACTAAAAAAACTGAAACCGTACCAAAAACACCGAACTGAAAGACCAAACCAAAAAAACTAGAAAAAAATCTGCACATATATCTATATAGTATACATGTCACATGCATTATTATGTATAAATATGCATGCTAACTCGTGAAAATATGAATTAAAGAGCCTGGCTCTTAATATAATCACAATTTTATAAGTCAATGTATCTATGTCAATTTGTATCCTATATGAGGCAATAAATATATGTGATGTGTGTTCTCAAATTTATACATATTTATTGATTTATTTATAATATATTTATTATTTTTATTGTGAAAAATTCAATTGTGGACATACCGTGATTAAAATTGCCACTATGTTGCTATAGAAAATATGTTGGGATCCATATAGAGATATCTAAGATATGAAGATGAACTCTTCACAGACTTCACCATGTATCTTCATAAAAAAATAAAAATAAATCATATTCAGGAACGAGCTATCTTGCAAGTTGTTGGGGAGTGTGCCCCACCAAAAAAAATTTAAAACTCCAACATCTAATACATATGAAGAAATTGAGTGCCCCACCAATTATTAAGATTTTAGTATATTGTGCCTTAGTTTTTATAAAATTAGAATTTGACCAACTCATTTCTTAACACGTACCCCACAAGCTTTTAGGCACACCAAAGAAATTTGTTGTGTTTTGTGGTTTTCTCCTTAAAAAAATTTATGACTTCATCCCTAATCATATCGTACCAAAATTTTTAACCCTATCAAAATTTAATTTAAAAGTAATAATTAAAATGGATGGCCTATAAATTACCTTATAATTATTTTTAATTGATATAATTTTTAGTAAGGATGATCTTCTCATATTAAATTTAATAATTTTCACAAAAAAAGAGAGAGAATTAATAATTACTTAAGATGGTTGAACACTTGGATATTTTTTTTTCATGTTTTAAATTTAAATAAATATTTAGTTATTATCAATTTTTTATTTTTTAAATTTGAACGAACTTTAATTATTTATATGCAAGTGCTCTAATTATCTCATGTTGTAGTTTAAATTTAAATGATCAATTGATAAATGTTATATGTTAATTTTTTTTAATCTAGTTAAACTTTAGTTTTGAATGATTTGTCTGTTAAAAAATCTGAAATTTAGAAAAAACCAAAAAACCTAAAAAATCTAAAAAACCGATGGTATGGTTTTGGTTCTAAAAAATAAAAACCATCATGGTTTGGTATGGTTTTGGTTCTCTTAAATTAATTAATAGTTTGGCTATGGGTTTGATAAAAAACCCAACCAAACCGAAATGTGTGCATCCCTAATATATATATATTATAGTTTTGTTAGTCCATTCTTTATTTTTTTCAGTACTAGTTTTGTCTTTCTTGTCTTTTTCAACTTTAACGTGCATAAAAAGAAAGTTAGGCCGCGTTTGGTTCGTGATCTGAAATCAGAAATATTTTTCTTAATTAAAGAAATTAGAATGTCCTCAACACACATACGTGGTTAGGTTCTTTTCATATATCTCTAGAGGCGATCAAGAAAAAAACTCAAATTCTAAAAACAAAAAATGTTATTTTTCTGTTTCAATGAAATCATATACAATTTTATTTCAAAATAGTTTTTGTATATATATATAATAGCATATTGGAGCGTACTGGGACAACATGATGGTAGAACCAAGAATCATCAAGCTAATTGTGGAAGCGCAAAAGCAGGACATGAGGCTACAAAAAGTTCTGGGAAAGCTCGGCACCAATGAAGCACCCAAAGGGTGGACACAAAGAGCCGATGGGGGATTGAAGTTCCAGGGAAAGCTATGTTGTCACACCCCGATATTCGGAACTCTAAAATCCAACCCGATTCAATGAGTCCGGAAGGCGAGGCGTGAAGAGTGTAAATGAAGTAAAATTTAAAACAATAAATAAAATCGCTTACTTTCTCATTTTGAAAGATAAACCAGTCAATTTTTGTCAACATTAATTATAATTTAGTAGTAAATTTAAAAACAAAAATAAAATCTGTTGAAAATATTTTTCGTACTTAACTGCATATACTTCAGTAAAATGGTCATAATTTCTTAACCGTAATTTAGAATTGTATGAATAAAACCATTCTGGAAAATAGATTTAAAGGTCTACAACTTCAGTAGAAATAGACCGAGGCTAATTCAGATCATAAGATACTCAAAACTGGGTCTCAAATTTACTAACAGATTTATACACAATTTCAGAAAAATAACTTCGAATTTCTTAAAATATCCAGAAATCATAAATTTGAAACTGAAATTACTTTTTAACCAGACATCCAAAATATATGTATAATACCATTTTGAAAAGAAAAAATTAAAATCTTCATTTGTTACAGAAATAGGCCTTCGTCAATTTTGAGCGAAATATACTAAAAAATGTACTTTTCTAAAACTGACAGTAACAAATACGAAATTTATACAATATTATGTAAAACATAATTACTTCAATTCAAAGACATGAAAATTAAATGAAAATTAATACAACATTTGTTTTGTTCTAAATTCAACATAAAAACAGATAATTATAATGATAAATATCATAATTCTCATAAACAACCCATAATCCCAAGTGATATAGTAGTAATTATTCTTCAAATACAATATATAAAGCATACTAACTCAAGAGATCCAAGCTATCTCTTTGAACTGCACCTCCTAAAATCTTTCACCCTCAACTTGATCTGTAGGGGGAAAAATATTGGGTGAGTAAAACTGAGTAGGTACAAACTATCCAAAAATATTAGATTTGAAATATGCAAAAATTACCATATTAATGCATAAAAAGATATTTCTTTTTAAATCTTTCAATAATTAAC
>MVGT01001992.1:75885-91434 GCA_002174775.1 Macleaya cordata
TTTTGGATTTTTTTATTATTATTATTATTTTAATATTTATTTTTTTATTATAAAAAATAATTTTTTTATTTTTGTTAGTGGGCTGCTACAGAAGCCGCCGGCTACTGTAGCGCAGCCCACATTTTTTTTGATTAAAATATTATTTGTTTAGTTTTTTAATTAATTAATTAATTTTTTTTTTGTAGAGATAACTCTCTTAATGCTTTCCATGCAATTACCATGCATATGAGAAATTTATTCCTTAAATCAATACACATCCAAATGGGTATAATACCAACATAACTATGTTAGGTAAGTGTAAAATTCATACTATGGAATTTCTTGGGGTATTACATATGTGTACCGGAGGATGAAGCACTTAAAAAGGAGATCCTGACTATGGTTCATGAATCAGTTTTCACCATACACCCAAGGAGCACAAAAATGTATAACGACTTGAGGAGCATCCCTAGAGGAAAGGAATGAAGAAGGACATCAATTTATATGTTTCTAACTGCATTATCTGTCAACAGGTGAAGATCGAGCACTAGAAGACAGGCAGAACACTTAAGCCACTCGGAATAGCGGAATGGAAATGGGATTTCATGACTTCGTGAGAGGTTTACCTAAGACCAGATAACGTTTTGACAGCATGTGGGTCATTGTTGATCGACTCACGAAGGCTGCACACTTTCTGGCTGTGTAGAGTACATATACAATTACCACCTTGAGTGAATTGTAAATCCGAGATATTGTAAAATACCGTGGTGTGCCATTATCAATCGTCTCGAATAGAGATCCACTTTTTACCTCTAAGTTTTGGAAAAATTTTCAGAAGCAATGGGAACGCAACTGGATCTCAGTACCGTATATCATCCACAAATGGATGGACAGTCCGAACGAACAATCCAAACATTGGAAGACATACAGAGAGCTTGCGCATTCGATTTCTTAGGTAATTAGCATGATCAGCTGCCATTCATGGAGTTCGCTTATAATAATAGCTACCAAACCAGTGTTGGCATGGCACCGTTCGAGGCACGTTATGGGAGACCTTTCTGAATCCCGTTGTGCTGGACAGAGGTCTGAGAAAAAGGAGTCTTAAGACAAGAAATAGTTCAGGAGACTATGGAGAAAGTTTAACTGATCAAGGAACGACTGAGGACTGCGCAAAGCCGTCAAAAGAGCTATGCGGGCAACCGAAAGAGACATTTGCAATTCTAGGAAGGAGGTCATGTATTCCTGAAGGTCAGTCCTCAACTGGGAATGAAACGATTTGGGGTCAAAGGGAAACTCACCCCAAGGTACATTGGACCGTTCTAGATTCTCGAACGGATTGGGGAATTAGCATACCGCCTAGACTACCACCATAGCTGGCGAAGGTACACAACATATTTTGTGTTATTTTCATGTTGCAAAAGTATAACTCGGACCCTAACTATGTCATCGAGTGACAAGAAGTTCAGGTCAATGAAAATGTGAACTATGAGGAGGAACTTATTCGGATCCTAAAATCCAAAGAACAGGAACTTCATAACAAAACGAAGCGGTTCGTGAAAGTTCAGTAACAAAACGAAGCGGTACAAACTAAGTACCGGGGTTCTTTGCAGGTAATTCGGAGGCCTAAGAGCTTTAAATTTTGGGAGAAAATTTTTGTTTAGGGGGTGATAATGTAACACCATGAAATTTTTTTTGTAGGCCTTGAGAAGCCCATGGGTTATGTAACGACCCAAAATAATTTAGTTAACGGGTCAATGTCAAGTCGAGTTTAGTCCAACGCTTTGACCTTGAAACTAATTAATTATTAAAATAATTAAGTCTAGAATTAAATAATGAGTTTTTGATCGAAGGATTATTTGAAGAATCTAACCTTTCGAATGGATAGACCTCAAAAAGTTATTGAATTTCGACTACTCACGCGTGAAAATCGGACACCGAATGAGGCCGATATAAAGTCCGGAATGCGAGTTTGAATACGATGAAAAATTTGACGCGATTTTAACCAAGGTCATTATGTACCTACAATTTTGATTAAATATTTTTGAGTCAATGAGTTATTTAAACATACAGAAGCCCATTTGATTATTAAACAGTACATACACACAATTATATGTGTATGTTCATATATCAAAAGTTTCCCTTTGTACCCATTTTCTAATTAACTCATTTGGAGTTCTCTTTTTACTCCACCGTATGTAACTAGCTAAAATGATAGAGTTAGAGAGAGAAATAGAAAGGGAAGAAGAGAGAAATAAATGGACGGTGGAGAGAAGAGGAAGAAGAAGGAGAAGAAGAAAGAGAAGAAAGGAGATAAAGAAAGAAAGCAAGGGAGAAAGAGGTAGACAGCGGAGAGAAAGAGAGGGAGAGATGACGAGAGAGGGAAGAGAAGAAGAGGATGACGATGGTGGTGATGATGATGGCGATGGCGCTGGCGACGCCAACGCGGACGGCGGTGACAGTAGAGAGAGAGAAGGGGAAGATGAAGATGAAGTCTATCCTTCATCTTATTAAAAATTTATTGTTAGAGGTATAAAAAATTGAAAACCCTAGCTCTTAATTTTGTTTTATATTAGATGTTTTTATGTTATTTTTCATTAGTTTTCAATTTTAGGGCTGATTTTGTTGAAGTTCTTCAATAGTTTAAGCCTCTCAAGCCCTTGTTTAATAAAATTAATAATTAGAATGTAAGATTTGGTCTTTTTACCTAAAATAGAAGTTAAAAAAAATCTGTTTTCTTTTCTTAGGTACTAATTAGTATTTGTTTGAACTCTTAAATTATATTGGATTATAGTTAGGCTGATTTTGTTAGTTTAAGCTAACATTGATCTTACTTTGGATTAGATAAATTGAAATAGGCGGTGGAAGAAGAATGAAATTGATGATGTTAGGTTAGGATTTTATGAAGAAAAATATAGAATTTGATGTTGGAAACTATTTTTGGATGATGTAAAATAAGGGTTTTTTATTGAAAACAAAAATTAGAGTAGTTAAGAGTTCAATCCCAAACCCTCAATTTAATAATTAGAGAAACTTGATAGGCATGTTGTGTAATTTTAGTTATTAATGGAATTTGATGGTGAATACTAGCTTATTTTACGCCTTTAATATTTTTTTTTTCAACAAATCAGATTTAAGTTATGGATTGAATTACTTTGTAGTTCTTCTCCCTAGTTGCATACAAGAAATTAACGATTTTCTTAGAGATAGTCTAAAACTAGGGGTTATATTTTAAGGCTAATTGTAGTTAATTGATTTAGTTGAAATTTGAATTTTAGATATCCAATTTTCTGAATTTGAGGAATTAGGGTTCATGCTAGTTATACTTAACTGAATAGAATTCTGGAACCCCAATTTTATGTTAGAACAAATTTAGATTTTGAAGCATGAAGATTTCTATAAATCTAGAGTTAATTTTAAACACCCAACACTCTTTTTACTATTAAATTGAACTTCTTATTTATAGAATTAAATTAAGTTATGATTTGAATTTTGAAAATCCCTTATTTTGGAGTTCATCAATATTGAGATTTTAAGAGTAAATTTTATTAAGATGGATTTCTAATACCCTTATTTGGTTATAAGGTGTTTGATACAAATTGAAGAATTTTGAGTTAAAAGGGGATATTTGGAGTAATTTGGGTTTGAAATCCTAAAGCCCTTATTTGATTTGATAAGGTGTTTTCACAAATTAAAGGTTTGTAGGTGTTAAGAGAGAGAATGATTAGACCTTGTAGAGACTATTTAGGTTTTTAGATTACCAAACTATTTTTATGAGATTAATGTGAATAGTATAGAATTCTGAAAGTGAATTGAGTATGTTATTTACAGTTGGATTGTGTACTAGGACCAATGCATTGATTGGAGGTGAAGAACGCAGTAAAGAGTTAGCCTTACGGGATTTGAGGTAGGAACTTATAAATACTCTCTTGTAGCCATTAAAGTACTTTCAATGCTTTTGATAGGGTTTAGATTTATAAATCAAATGTAATTAATTTGCAAAGCATGCATGATTTATTTGTGATGTCCTATTGATGTGAAAATAATTTCTCAAAAGTATAGTTTTACATAGTGATGTAAAACAGTAATAGTTATTTTTAAAATAACTAGATTCTAATAATTATATATATATATATATATATATGAATGAGTTATATACATATATAAGTATATGGATGATTCTTTTCTTACTTATAGTTAAATAAGCTATATTTTCAAAAGAATCGAGATTTAATCGTTATCGAGCTTTGGGGATGGGTATATTTCCAAAACCAAATGGATTTTCGAGTTCTTATAAAATATATATATTTTACTTTCTTCCATCTGTTGGGAGAAGTAGTTGTTTTGAGATGATGTATGGGATGGAGGTTCCCAGTTGTTGGGTATGTGTTGGTGATTCCCCTAGGTACGGGCTTTCTCCCAGAATATATACTATATATGTTATGCTGGGCTTTCCCCTGGCTATGATTATTACTGGTTTTCACCAGATTATATTACGGGCTTTCCCCCGATTACCCGGCTTTCAAAAGATTATATTATCGGCTTTCCCCAGAATAATAATAGATGGGAGATCACAACATGTACATGGATGTTAGTTTAGGTGATCCGAAAATGGACTTGTAATGCATATACGAGCAAATCATTAAAGTTTTTCTAAAAACAATGATTTGTTCAGTATTTTCATTATGTTTTTCTGTCTCATAACAGGAATGGGACTATCATGATATAGGAAAACTATTGAAATCTAGGTTATTCTATTTCTCTTTTTGGAAAGCCTTGTTTGGATAGGTTCGTGTATGATTCTAGAAATGTTGAGGTTACATGCTGCCTAGATTAGGCGAAGACTTGAGGGGCATAACAACTCCTGGATTATTTTAATGATCATGAAATGTCTGCACGAGTCAAACAGCTGACCACCACGGCAACGACTATATCGGCAAATTATGGTCAAGGGTCCACCTGAACCCAAATAATGAGCCAGCGTGCTTCTCACACCAACCTATAAATCAGTCGCTCGGTCGAAAACTCTTCACTCTAAGATGATTACACTACGCAGTATTATGATGGTGAGATGTTGTTAGTTATCTATACTTGTATGGGTAAGTGAATAGTTATCGGTTTATGTTGTAATAAATGTACCAAATTCTTTTACATTACTGTATTATGATTTCTCGGTTTTCTTTAAAACCTGCATTGTCTTAAATTCATATTAGTGACTACATGTTAGTATTATAAGTTCTCACTGGGCTTTTTGCGCAGGAAATCGAGGAGACAATGGATGATTGGATGTTAAGTAATTTGAGGAGGCAGGTATAGGGAGAGTATCCACCTTAGGTTTATTATACTTGAGGTGTTGCTATAATTCAGTTATGATGCAGTTATTTTCCTTTCTTTGTATATATATTCTTTTGAACTATATTATGTAAAACAAACACACTTATGTATATTTAGTATCACTTAACAAATCTTATATATGTATTATTTTATCAAGCGAGAGATCATTTTAGAATTATGGTTTGGATCCAGCCTAGTGGATGACTAGGTATGTTATATGGATGAATAGAGTTGATTGGATATAATGAGATGATCTGGATGAATGGAATTGATATAAAAATGTTATTTATAGATAAATCATCTCTTCTACAGGTTTATGACAGGTTTTAGACCCTGAAAATACAGGGGGAACTCTGGTAAATTTTTCGTTGGGCCTAACCATATTTAGAGGTGATTAAAGTTCTGACGAACTAGATTAGCTTAACTCTGATTTAGGTTCATAAACCTCTATTTAGGTTTGTTTTAGTACTGTTTAATCACCTGGTATAGTAAACCTAATACCTTGAGATGCGATTCAATCTCCTAGAGATTTGAGTATCAAATTGGAGCGTTACAGGTTGGGCCCATGAAATTGTCCACACTCAATGTGGGGTGGCATGTGTGAAGGGAGCATGGCGACTGAAATCATGCACGTGAAAAAAATAATGCCACACGTTATTTCATGTGATGAATGTGAGATTTTATGCGTAAATGCGAGGGTTGATGGAGCTATTCCAACCCTTGGATGTGTGATTTCATGTGCGATGGATGAATGGGTTGATGGATTGATTCTGACCCTCAGATGAATGGGAAAGGGTTATTTTTTTATTTCTCCTAAATGGTTTTTGTCACGAAATCGACAAAGGGGGAGATTGAAAGGTCCATGTTTTATGTTTGTCGAATTTCGTGTCAAAAATTAACTCAAGATGATCTCTTGTAATTCTGAGTTAGAGTCTAGTGAGTCTCGGTTCACTTCGGTTGAAAGAGAAGAAATCTACAAAGGCTCCGAAAAACTCAACTCACCACCGGAAGACATCCTAGGATGGTAAGTGACTTAGAACACTAAGTACCATAGGTGGTTAGATTGCTAAGAGTGTTTCCCACACTGTTTGTTCTTGATAAAATGTGTTTTAAAAGATAAAAATTTAATCTGGACAGTTTTGGTTTCGAAACCAAGAAGCTTGGTTTCGAAACCAACTGCATTGATGGTGTTATTTTTATATAGGGAAAAGTCTGTTTCGAAATCAACCTCTGTTTGATTTCGAAACCAAACTTTATCTGATGACAGATGAAGTTTGGTTTCGAAACCAAAACTGTTGGTTTCGAAACCAAAACTCATCTGTCTTCAGATGAATTTTGGTTTCGAAACCAAACAGTTTGGTTTCGAAACCAAAACCACATCTATCTTCAGATGAAGTTTGGTTTCGAAACCAACCTGTTGATTTCGAAACCAAAAGACAATAACCATCACAGGTGCTTGTTGGTTTCGAAACCAAATCAGGTCAGTTTCGAAACCACATGTTGGTTTCGAAACCGACTGGCTTGATTTCGAAACCAACGCCCAGATTCGTTTTTTTTTAGTGCGATTTTCTGAGCTGTAAAGTAACTTTTTAACACATTATTGCTCATCTCCCTCTAAGCCTTGTTTCAGGGAGATAATTGAGCGTGGGAAAACATTTCTAAGTGGGATGAGAGGCTCAATGGATTATTCTCTCATCCCCAATAATGGTGTCTACCATTAGACCTAGAACTAATAATTTAGTCTAGGATTGAGCTGGACATCTTCACTATAAATAGGGGTTGAATCTCCAGTATTCAATCAACCATTCACCCCTCACCTCAACAAGCTCTTGAGAGTTTTTCAAACTCGAAATTCTTAGTTCTCAAGCTTGTTGAACTTGGTTCAAATCCTTCCCACTTTAAACCAAAACTCTGTTTTTGTGTGCCGGTGGTATTCCGGTGGTGAAGCTTGAAAGTGTCAAGCAAGTGGTGATACTTGAAGAGTCAAGTATTGGTTCATGGTGCGGGACTTGCGGAGGTCAAGTTGGAGACGCATCATCATCTACTAAGAGGCAAATTCGTGGAGTTCGAATTTGTTGAAGAACTATACACCGTAGCTGTTGGAGCGTAGAGGGAGTCGTAATTCGTGTCCATCGAGTGGTAAATCGGTTTGTAAGTTTTCATTTCTTTTAGTGGATTCTTTTCTGGACTAGGTCCCGGGGTTTTTCCCAGTTTGGGTTTCCTCGTAAACAAAATCTCTTGTGCATATCTTTATATTTATTAAGAGATTGAAATATTCGATTCTTGTTTCCGCATGTTAAAGAATCGAATAAGTCAATACTCTTGATTAGAGATTTTAGTTTCCATCTTTATCACCAAAATTATTTTTATTTGGTGATTGTGTAATCCTTAACCTTAGTCACATTGACATACGGTTATTCCAACTAATAACCGTACGGATTTTAGACTTTCATATATGTATACAAATATGTACGCCCAACCTATACATCCCCATTTGCATGCATTAAATTAATTAGATCATGTATAATCTCATATATATATATATATATATATATGTAACCTAGAGAGAAATAATTAAGTCTTGGAGATTACTCTAGGTTGGTTGGAAATGAGATATTTTAGTAAAGAAGTTGGGGAGTAAATCTTAGAGTGTTGGAAAAAAATATAGAAAGAGAAAGAGAGAGAGTGTGGTCGAGCTCTCCATAAGAGAGGATCGACCCACACATGTTAATTTTTTTAAAGAAGCCCATTTTTCCACAAAATCGAGAAAACTTACCCTAAATTAAAGGTAGGGTTATTTTTGGTAATCTAGTAAGGTTTGGGATCATTCAAACCGTTTGATCTAATCTTGAGACACTTATGAACATCGTAGTAGGTCCCCATAAATTTTAGGAAATCAATTTGACACCAAAACAAGGGCCACTTTGTGTGAGTTGGCCAAGCCTAAGAGGAGGTCGATCTCTCATCGGTTCTTTCCCTAAAAATTAGTTACCTATTAGCTAAACCTTCTCACTTGGATACTAGGGTTTCTTATAAAGTTAAAACAATATAAACCCTCGGATGGTGATCAAGTGATCACCACCATTCAATCTATGAAAACCAAACCGTATAGCTTGTGGGAGTAGTTTTCTTATCAAAAAGAATTCTAAATCGCCATCTTTGGTCAAAGAAAATATTTAGGGAAGTGAGAAAAGTTCTAGGAATTCATAGACATAGAGAAAATCTAGGAAGAGAGGGAGAGATCGGCTATACTATTGCCGATCCCTACAAGTTTTTCCACTTTTGGAGAGTTGAATAAAAAAAAAATAAAAAAGAGGGAGAAAACGACAGCATCCTTAGGGCCTGGTTTGGGGTGTTTTTCTTCTTCAAAAACATAGAAAAACTTTAAGGTTCTAAAGCTTAGAAAAAGGAGAAGAAGCTAGTGGATCAACCGTCACCGAGTCGCGCGGAAAAGGTAGGGGAAAATATGGGTAGTTTGTGAGTATAATCTTATTTCTTTTCTCTTGATTTGAAGTTGAATATATGTTCATGAAGGGCTATTTTCCATGAACTAATAAATATATACATATATTCATCTAATAAGCGATATTGAGAAGTGATGCATGGCTTGATGGGTTATTCCAAGTCATGTCCTCCATGGTGAGGGATTCCTGCAGAAGATCATACGATGTACGATGGAAAGAGAAATCTAAGGACTTAAACAAGAAAAGTAACCAACTGTTCGGTCTGAAATCTTCGATAACGTATATGATTTTTATTTTGATTTGTTGATGTTCATTATATGAAATATATGTTTGATATGTTATTTGTACTGTGAGGGATGACTTATGGATCCCTACTGAGCGTTGGCTCACCCCGCTTGTTTCATCCTTCACAGATCAGTGAAAGAGATACATTAGAACGCAAGTTGCAGCACATTTAAGAAGAAGAAGACTAGGTAAGTCTTCCATGATGCTTTATTGTCTTTTATTTACTTGAATAAGGGTTAAGAAAGTTACTTCAACAAGATGGGACATTTATATGGTTGTTTTAGGTCGATTTCGATTTTGAACAACACGCTGGGTTTTCTGACCAGCCGTCAGTGTTTGGATCATATTTGATGTTTTGTTTATGGGATTTTGTTTTCGGTTGCACATCTGGGATTTTATTTTCGGTTACTACTATTTACGCATATGCTAGGTTTCGCCTGATTTTTGAAAGAATCCTTAGGGAACTGGACTTAGACCAAAACTTGAAAGTTGTGTGGCTCTGATCTTGTTTCAGAGGGATTTGACAGAACGTGATTTGGGTAAACATAGCCTAAACTAAAAAATTTTAACTGAACGTCATATAAAATCTTTCTGCTGCATAGGGTTTAATCAATGTATTATTTTATGTGAGTGTTTCTTACCTAAAATTATTTTAAAAATATTGTGAGAATGTAAACTCATTTTTGAACAAAAATCCAGAAGGTGCTACTGTTTTGAACACTTATTTCATAGTGTGGAAGCCGGCAAATTTATAAACTCACTACTGGCATATTTTAAGAAATAAAGAGGCATATGGCATATGGACCCTAGAACCTTAGTCAGACCCAATGGCTTGTGTGGGCCTACGGACAGGCCTAACCATATTAAGTTTTTATTTAAAAACCCTGATTTTGACGTTGGCCCTATTTGACCTAATTGACTAAGACCCAAACCCAGTTTTGTTGGGCTTAAATTGACCAAGCCCAAGAGAGATGGACCAAAACGCAATTCAAAACCCGCTTAATTAATGTTTTGAGCTTTGGATATTTACACCCATGTATGGTGTAAGTACACCCAAGGTACGGGATGTTACAAGAGTCACTGTCCCAGCCAACCCAACAATCTACTGTCACTCAGGTATCACAGACTAACCCCTCAACTCAAGCCAGTGTTGACACCCCCATATACTCTTATACAAGAAACCCACATCTTTTTATTCCACCAATGCCTAAAAACTTACCATGCCCAATATTGAGAGGTGGTGGAGTAAGGAAGACAATAGGAGGTGTAAAGGTTAGAGGAGGTGGAGTTGGAGGGGGTTCAACATCAAAAGTATCCACATCAAGTCATAGTGGGAAAAGGTCCAAAGTTGATGAAAATGCTTGAAGTTAGAGTTCTCCTCCAGTGCCTTCACCACCTAGGAGGAGGCTTAGTGGGAGGGGGGTTCAAAATTGAATTGTTTGCACATTGATCTTGATTGAAGCTGGTAGTCAGGTTTGAAACTCTTTTTTTTATTAGATTGATGATGGTTATATTTTTTGGACGACATATAGTTTTAGCATCTTATTTTGAATGATGTTGGCATGTTGTAATGGTTAAAATAGAACCTTTGTTGGATTATTTTGGTCTATTATTGATTAGGTGATAGTATGTTATGAATCATGCTACTTTTTTGGGCTATGATGTTTTATTAACACTAGTGTTGGTATTTTGGACTATGTAAAAATATACTTAATGGAATGTGTTAGATGGTTGGAATGTTTACACCCTCTTGCAGGTTTATTACAATTTCAGTGCATGTATTTTTGGTGTGTATATTTTGGATGATAATTTCAGTGCATTGATGATTTCAAGTTTATAATATACTTTGAATGCATCTATATTAAATAACCAAGGGCTACATATGAGAGTGAGGGAAATTATGTTGACATTTTTTGATGGACAGGCCACACAAAACAAAACTTAGAATATAATCTAGGGTAAACACATGTCCTTCAACCAAATAAAAGTTCCACAGAGTCTAAAATTTAGATATTTATATCTTAGGCTCCAAGGTCTAGAAGATGTCCCTAATGTCATCTTTGTATTGCATCGTTGTCTTGTGCATTGCATGGACCTCCACGGGCATTCTTTTGCCATATAATCAGTGGCATTACAATGGAAGCATCTAGCTACCCTTGCCTTGAGATTAAACTCTGCCCAAAAATCATCATCAGGAACATCATAAGAAGTAGTTTTACCCTTCATTCTAGAAGAACATGGACTTTTACTTAGTAGTGCTTCTTGCTTAGTGGTGCCCTCATGTTTAGCAATGGCATCACAAAGCCACTCAAAGCTATGACATTTGTCACACGAAATGAACTTCTTCCCAGAATTTTCCGGTGTGTGTGAGGTTGAAATATGCCTCCTACCTGAGCAACATGGCATTTTACATGGGTAACCCTCCCATGGATAGTCCTTCCCTACATAGTCATCATCCCCACATAAGTAACACTTCACTGATGATATTTTACCCTTGCATCATCTAACCATTGAAACCCTTCACAGTCTTGCATGTAACATTTTAAATACTTTTTTCTCTTGCTTATGTTACTATCGCAGGTAAGCAACATTCGAAGCCCAAAGCACTTAGGAAACAAGCACTTGGAGTACATCCAAGGGCAATCGATGGTAGTGTGTGAAGTTTGGTCACATAACTTGCATACTTGCAAAAAACTAAATTTTTATGTTTAGGTCCTACTGTAAGTTTAATTTTAGTGTATGGGTCCTGGTAATGGCGGACCATTAAAACATGCAGGTACTATGGTAAGCATGCTTACCTCAAAATATTTGTGAAAATTGCTACTAAAATATGACTTTTCACTTGGACACGCCATTTTTTGAACTTAGGTGAAGTGGCAGGTGGAGCGAAGCAACTAGAATGGAAGGGCCCTGATGGTCGACGATGGTAACTGCTGGAGATGGGTAAAAAATGATGGAAGCGAGCTGATTTATATGGCTTGGGTCCCAACGGCTCTTTATATCGTAGCCGTTAGATCATGCCTTTGTCTGGACCGTCGGACTCCACAAAAATGATGGATCGATTTTAAGTTAAGCCACATGACTCCACAAACATGTGAACAAGTCACGTGCTAACGTCTGACAAACCCCATCTATTTTTTTATTAAATATTAATTCGATTTATTAATTACTTATTTTTTGGATGGTCAACTCGGTCAGTGGTTAGTCCAGGACCTAGACTCAAAGTTGGATAATCCTAGAACCCAAACCCAACTGTTGGTCATAACCTGTGACCCTTAGACTAATTAACCCTATATAAAATATGTATAAACCAGAGTATGCATGAACTGTCTACTTTGCGCAGTAGTCAAAGATAAATTTGTATGTTTACTTATGAGTATCAAAAATATATTCCGGAAAATTCTTAGCAGACTAGACTCATAGAGCAACACATTTTGTGGTTTTGTTTGAGTCAAGTTCCTCACGGATCTATATGGAATTCGAGGTAAACCCAGCACATCTATTTCTAATAGCAGATTTCAGAGCACATGTATGGTGTTGTAAAATAGAAAAAATATAATTCTACTTATTAAAAAATAACAAAATTTTGACACAATAAAGATCTGCTCGTTGCAAACATAATGGTTCTAACGTTATATCGATCCGACTTCTAAAGCATATGAAACTAATATAAAATGTGATCATTGTCATATTTTTCTAGCACAATACTAAAGGAAATCCATAACAAAACCTTATCAGAACAAGTTCTACAACTTTTACCTTTTGTCGTTTCCTTACTCTAATCTTTTCACCGTAAAAACTATGTTGATTCGGGCACCGGCGATGAAGATGAAACCACCTCTTGATCTACTATTCACTAAGCTTCACCTAACTTTACTTTTGATATGAAACCAGTAGGTTTGTGCTAATGGAGGAGGCGCCTAGGGTTAGGGAAACCGTCCTCCTCTCCCTCTTTTTTTTAAGATCAAAAAGATGATCCTCCCCCAAAAATCTAATCTCATTTTTCCCTTTTTATAAGGAATTTTTAACCCTTCATAAAAATAACCAAATACCCCAAAAACCATAAAATTTTGATCCTGTGGATACCTAGGAACTTTGGGGGCATTTTGGGCATAAAATCTTCCTTATTTAATGAGTTTTAGGCTTCTAAAAATTTGCATATATAATAACTACGAATATTTTTTCTACTAATTAATACTTTCTAAATCTAAAAACCCTCCATATAAAATTCACGGTTGTTACATTACCCCAGTGGCTCTATCTATATTAATTTTAATGCAGTTGGATTCAAGTCTCACCCAATTCTGAATTTGGTTTCTACTAGTAGAACTGTAACGCCCCAATTTGAAACTCACAATCTCTAAGAAATTGAGTCGCACCTCGAGGCGTTAGGTTAACTATACAAGGTAACTAATTAGTACTAAACAAGCCTAAATAAGATTTACAAACCTAATCAGAGTTAAACTAATCTAGTTCTGGAAAGCTTAATCACCTTAAAATATGGATAGGCCCAACGAAAAATTCGCAAGAGTTTCCCCTGTATTTTCAGGGTTCTCAACCTGTCATAAACCTATAGAAGAGATGATTTATCCACAAATAATATTTTTAAGTCATTCCAATCATCCACGATAGTCATATCATCTCATCAAGACTAGTCTACCTTACTTCATCAAAATAATAATACCTTGTCATCCACTAGGCTGGATTCAAACCACAATTCTAAAATGATGCATCGCATAATAATATCCATAGATAACCTAAGTTAAGTGATATAATATATATAAGTGTGTTTGTCTTATATACATATCTTAAGAAAATATATATAAAACAAGTAAGATAACATGCACCTCAAAAAGGCTAAATACAACACCTCAAGTGTAAGAAAGCTATCGTTGACGTACTCTCTATATCGATCTCCTCAAAGGATACAGATATAGTCCGACCAATCCTCTCCTGTATCCTCGTTTTCCTCTGCAGTAATATCTCCTGGATCTGAGCAAAAAGCTCAGTAAGAAACTTATAATACTAACAAATAGTCACTAACATGAATTTAAGACAATGCAGGTTTTAAAAGAAAATCAAGAAATCAAAATACAGAAATGTAAAAGTAGTTGGTGCTTGTTCTACAACATAAACCGATAACCATTCACTTACCCATACAAGTAAATATAAACTAACAACATCTCACATCATAATATTGCGTAGTGTAATCATCTTAGAGTGAAAAGGCTACGACTAGATGTTTCAGCTCCTAGTAGGTGAGCAAAATCGTGTTCTAACTTAACCGATGTGGAACCCCATCGTTAATTCCTGATTTCCAACCGAACGACTGATTTATCGGTTTTTGTGAGAAGCACGTTGGCTCATGATTTGGGTTCAGGTGGATCCTTAACTATAATTTGTCGATGTAGCCGTTGTCGCGGTAGTCAGCCGTTTGACTCGTGCAGACATTTTAATGATTATTAAAATAATCCAGGAGTTGTTACGCTCCTCAAGTCTTCGCCTAATTTAGGCAGCATGTAACCTCGACATTTCTAGAATCATACACGTACCTATCCAAACAAGGCTTTCCAAAAAGAGAAATAGAATAACCTAGATTTCAATAGTTTTTCTATATCATGAGAGTCCCATTCCTGTCATTAGACAGGAAAACATAATGAAAATACTGAACAAATCATTGTTTTTAGGAAAACTTCAATGATTTGCTCGTGTAGGCATTACAAGTCCATTTTCGGATCACTTAAAAATATATATTATAATACTATAAGTTTTAGTAGTAGAAAATACTTTTTCCTATAAAAACTAACATCCATGTACATGTTATGATCTCCCATCTAATATTATTCCGGAGAAAGCCGGTAATATAATCTTTTGAAAGCCGGGTAATCGGGGGAAAGCCCGTAATATAATCCGGGGGAAAGCCGGTAATAATCATAGCCGGGGGAAAGCCCAGCATAACATATATAATATATATTCCGAGGGAAAGCCCGTACCTAGGGAATCACTAACACATACCCAACAACTGGAACCTCTATCCCATACATTATCTCAAAACAACTACTTCTCCCAACAGATGGAAGGAAATAAAATATTTATGTTATAAGTACCCCAAAAATCTGTTTGGTTTTGGAAATATACCCATCCCCAAAGCTCGATAACGATTAAATCTCGATTCTTTGGAAAATATAGTTTATTTAACTATAAGTAAGGAAAGAATCATTAATATACTTATATATGTATATAACTCATCCATATACATAATTATTAGAATCTAGTTATTTTAAAGATAACTATTATTGTTTTACATTACTATATAAAACTATACTTTGGGAGAATTATTTTCACATCAATAGGACATCACAAATAAATCATGCATGCTTTGCAAAATAATTACATTTGATTTATAAATCTAAACCCTGTCAAAAGCATTGAAAGTACTTTAATAGCTATAAGAGAGTATTTATAAGTTCCTACCTCAAATCCCGCAAGG
>MVGT01001992.1:113248-131650 GCA_002174775.1 Macleaya cordata
CCGAGGCCGCTGGTCATATACCATGGTCGCCGACCAATTTAGTTTCTCCCGAGTTGTTTTCTAGGTCTTTAGGCCATTTTCTGTGCTGATTATGTTTGGGTCACGGGCTAATGGCCGGCGGCCCATATCCAGGCCATGGGCTCAGTTTTGGCCGCAGATTGTTTTAGACCCTCCTATGGAGATTTTTTGAGAATTATTGTGCAAGTTAAAGACCCCAAGTTGTAATAGGTTTCCTATTCAAAAAATAGTCAGGTTTCTTATTTTGGTTGGGATACTAATTTTGTAGGTATTTGCAGCCTATATATATACTACGAAATTAGGTCGTTGTTTGAATCATTTGGAATCCATCCATTAGGATCCATCAAGACCACTTAATTGCATGTTGAGAGTGTATCGAGATGTAGGGGTGAGAGGTTAGTCTCAGTTGAGTGCCCTATTGAGAGCAGATGAGAGTCGTTTAATGGTGTTATATATTTGTACTCTGATCATTGAATAACGAATTGAATCGTTGCTATCTGTGGACGTAGGCAATCTTGCCGAACCATATAAATCTTTGTGTTATTTATTTTATAAGTTTATGTTGTGTTTGTAGTTTTGAATCAGATTGTGTAGTCGATCCTTGGGCCGGTGTACAGAGTCGGATATGGTGTTCGTGCACCACAAACTAGTATCAAAGTCGTAGTTGGAGTCGAGGTTGCTGTTGCCCGTAAATTAGGACTTGTTTATAGAAGACATGGCTGGGGAGACTTAGTTAGAGAGTTTGTCTCGGGAGTTAGACACAAAGTTTTGAAGTTGAGAAGTTCGACAACATGAACAACATTAGCACGTGGCATCATGAAATACAATGTATTCTAAGTCAGCAGGACTTCGAAATTGTACTGGAGGAGAAGACTTCGGATTTGGAGCAAAGGAACTGGCAAAACCCCAATAACCAATCCTGTAGCAGAATAAGAGCACACCCTATGAAGGATCAGAAGTACTAGTTGCAGAAAGAAACCTTAGCCAGAAGCCTAAGGCAAAAGTGGAAGATGAGTTTATGATGCAGAGTATGGAGAACAGAATCATCCAGAAGCAGAGATATCAGTCTCAATCGTCGCCCATATATTATTTTGTTTAAGTATATTTATTATTACAACAAGATATTTGCCGTTTTGTTAAATCTTAATGTAATAATTGAGGATGAGTATGAGGTGTTATGGCCTATTAGATTCACTTTTCGATTTGAATGAGAATTTTTAGCACAAAGTAGTTTGATGGTAAAATTCGATGTTGGATTAAGCAGTAGTTGCACTAATCAATTTGCAAGTGTCAAAAGAAAGATGTGCAGGTTTACACATATAGTTTCGACATTAGAAGGTTTGATGGTCAGGGGATGGTCTGAGATAAAGAAATCCGGCAGATTTTGGTCGAAGTTGAGGGGGATCGAGATCAGAAAAAGAAGGTTCTACTAAAAGTTGAATGTCCAAAGTTTAAGAATCGGGAGAATTGGATTCATATGTAAACATAATTCAATCTGGATTAGGAGATGAAGATTTTGACATTGAAGATATAGTTACTACATTTACACTATAATCTGCACTTGTCAGTTATTCTGATAAGCGGGTTCTGGATTTGGGATGTTTCTATCAGATGTGTCTCGACAGAGAAATTTTTTTCTGCTTTACGAATTTCGAAAGTGTAGTGGTCTTGTTAGGCAACATCAATGCCTGCAAGACAAATAGGATAAAGACACTACAAAAATAAAGGCTTTTAGCGACGGGTTTTAGCGACGGCATTTTCGAGTGCCGTCACTAATAATCAATTTTGCGATGGATTTTCCAATTCCATAGGTAAATGTCAATCTTTACCGACGGTTTGAAATCGATCAGTCGTTAGTAGTAATATTGCTGACGGTAATAACACCGTCGCTAATTCACCTACGTTATAAGGTATAATTTATGTGGAGACACCCTTTAGTGACGGTTAGCATTCCATCGCAAATGTTTGCCTCCCGACGGTATTTGCAAATTTTTTCCGCTGCTAATAATGAAAATAAGTGGGAAGTTTTCGCAAGGAAAATTGGCGCGCTGAAAAATTATTTCCGACGGCATATTTGCAAAAATTTGGTCGGTAAAAATTTTCTTTTCAGTTCAAAAACCAAATATACAAAAAAAAACCTTTCTTTTTTTTCTTTGAAAGCCCTAACCAGGTCGAACCCTAACCAGTGAGCTCTCTCAAACCGGTGAGCTCTCTCTTCTCGATCTCTCTTTTTAGATCAGATATCTCGCTCTCTTATTCATCATCATCATCAACTAGCCCTTACTGTACATTGTTTTTTTTTTTTTTTTGCAGAGAAGGAATTTTGACGATGAATCGAATTCTTTCTTCTCGATCTCGATGTGAGCTCTTCTTCTCGATCTCTATCTTCTTCTTCTCCTTTTTCTCAGATTACGTTTATTTCTCTCTCTATTCCTCATCATCATCCTCATCTACTAACCATTCTGTTTACAGAGAAGGGGTTTTTCCATTTTGTTTGCAAAGAAAGGGTTAATTCTTCACCAATTTGTTTGCCCTTTTATAGCACATTAGAAGGTCTCTTTACTGGTCCAACTTTGTCAATCAAAAGGTATCTTTTCTTTCACTTTAAAGACCTAGAGTAAAAGTTTTGATCTTCCCTATTTCGTCAAAAAAATTTCTCCTTCTAATCTGTAAATCTCTATATAATCTTTGTTGTTATTGTTGTTATTTTTGCATGTTAATATGATTATCTGGTTTTTACTTCTTGTATTTCTATTGATGCTGTTGCATGTTTACTTTGATTTTGTTTTGATTTTGTTTCCTGATTTTGTGTTTCTTTTGGTACAAATCGGAGCTAAATGGAGAGATTTGATTTGCATGTTTTTAAGCCTGTATCATGTGAATAAAGGAAACTTGAATTCACTTATCTGTTGTATTTGACATCATACATCATTATTTTAATTATTTATTGTCTCAGTATTTTGGCAGTAAGTATAACTGGTCCTGACGCAGGTATGAAAGTGCCCCTTCACAACAAGTCCTACTGATAAATTCAATTATTTAGATTGACTGAAATTAACCTACCAATCATACAAGAAAAACAAATAATTGACAGTTTGAATTTTATAAAGGAAAGTCATGGTTTGCTATACTTTCAATACCAAAAACCAGGAGAAAGGAAAAAAAAGATTGTAGTCTATTTCTCCTTAATTAGTGGTTACGTTCACATGTAACAGGGATAAAACCCATAACCTCGTGGTTGTGATTCGGTATCTCAGCAGGCCGGTGTATGGTTTTGAGCCTTCTGAGTTTTTCTCGTGCATCCAAGATAGAGTAGAACTGCAAGTTATCTTTTTTATGGTCAAACTTCCAAATGTTTCCTTTTGGTTTTAGTAGTGAGAGGACACAAAGGCATACAAACAGTTTATTTCCCTTTGCGTTGCTTTGCATCGCTATATATCAGTACTGTTCATGTAATGTTTTAGTTGGAATGTCTTAGTTTTCTAAGTGACAGAGATATTCACTCTAAATGAGATTCTAAACCTTAATTTCCTTGGTCTCACAAGCTTCTTATTTCTGCAGTGTTGTGCAGGAGAACAGATGAGCTTTTTGATTTTATTAATTGCCTTCCAGTCCATGTTTTATTACTTTTGTGTTTTTAAGTATGTATCATGTGAATAAAGGTTTGATTTTTTTTTTTGGATGAAAGAGATGGAAATGTGGCAGAGTGATTTTGGTTTTTCTTTGTTTTGAGCTATGGTAATGAGAAATTGTTAAGGTAATAACTTAAGAACGGTTGAAAATTATCTTTGCCTCTTCCAAAAAAAAAGGAACGGTTGAAAGTTGGCAACTGATAATCTACATTCTATAATTGTGGTTTTGGTATGCTAAAATACCTACTTTGTTTAGTTGCTTGCCACTGGAGCTGAATTACTTTCTTTCTGTTGAAGGTTTGGTTTATGTGGGTTTGAAGATTTTCAGGTTTGAAGGTCTCAATTTCAGCATCAAGGGTTTCAATTTCAAGTTGAAGGTTCTTATTTCCTAGTAACCCCTCTCTGTCTATATATTTCACTCTAAAATGGATTTAGGTTTAAGGAAATGAAGAGGTTTTTTTATTAAAAATCCCAAACCGATCTGTTAGTCATTGTTTATATCTCTGTTTCATCATCATCAGTATCTACTTCATTTCAGAGATCTCTGCAGCCCTATTAACAATTTGTTGTCTGTGGTATGCCCTTATTTCAGGTTTGAAGGTCTCAATTTCAGCATTTCAGGTTGAAGTTTTGATTTTTTGGTAACCTCTCTCTTTCTCTCTCTCTCCCTCTTTCTCTATTTCAATCTATAATGGTTTTAGGTTTAAGGAAATGAATTAAAATCCCTTACAAATATGTGCATTGAAACATTTTTATCTTATAACTATTTTATTTTTTTGATCTAAGTTAATTTCCTACTTTTTATTTCTTATAACCTTCTTTTATTTTTTTTTAGTTTTTTAATAGGTTTAGATCCCCAGTTGTTTGATTCAACACATCCATTATTTGCAGGTTTGTTTATTCATTAGATTTTTAAATACATTATTAAGAATCAGTAGAGTCATGTGTATTTAAGTAGTTTTTCTGTAGTTATTGGTCATAGAAATGAGATTGATTTCAAATTTTGGACTTTGGAGATATTGGAGATGTTGGAACAATGTTAAAATCACCATTTATTGCAAACTTATGATAAATCATCTGTCTTCGAAAGCATGCACTAGGGTCACTAGTAAGAGATCGTGGGGCATTTGATCCTAGTGCACTCTTTGGAAGATGGATAATTTTGCATATAAATTTAAGCTTTGGAGACTTCTGATCCTAACAATAATACTGCATAACCATTACATTGGCATTTAGTGCGCTTATGTGCTGATTTGGTATTCGATCTAGTAACTATACGCTGGATTTCTATGTCAATTCATGTGCTGAATTTTATGTAATTCTAGTAGTTCTTACACAATGAATTTATGCTCATCTTTAACATGTTTGAGTGTTGATTTCATGTTTGTTTTAGTACCTATACACTGGATTTTCACTTCAATATGTTCTTAGGGGTTTAATTTTACGAATACAATTAATGTTGTTCTAGAGTTATGTTGACTAGATTAACAAAGTTTTCAGTTTTTTATGTATAAATTAAATGTGATCAATTCTTGCAATGTGTTTAGAATCATGAGCTTTTGTATGGGCTATTATGATGCTTGATTCTTGTTGTCTTTGTATATGTTGCATAACATACTCTAGGGATTATGGATAAGAGTTGGGTTAATGCGACAAGGCCTTCTAAAGCGTATGATGACGGGTTGAAATTGTTCTTAGATTACGCATTTCTTTTTGGGCCTGTTACTAAAAAGAAAGAGTTGAAGTGTCCATGTAGCAAGTGTATCAACCGTGACTATGCCATAGAAATACGATTTACGAGCATTTGTTTTGTAAAGGGATGATGCCAAGTTACAAATTTTGGTATCTTCACGGTGAAGAGAGAGGGGAGACATCCACATCTGCGACTATACTAGAGACTACAAATGATGGTGGCATTGATGATAATGATAGTAATAGTGATAATGTTGAAGGTGACGATATAGATGGTATGTTGCGTGCTGTCTTTGGAGTTCCCTCTACAGTCGAAAATATGGATGGTGTTGAAGGGGGAATTGATGGCAAATTGAATGATAGTTCAACTGCTCAGTTTTACAAAATGTTAGAGGAATCGAAGGAGTTGTACCCTGGATGTGAGAAGATAACCATGTTGTCCTTCTTAATTAAATTTTGGAACTACAAATGTCTTGGTGGTTGGAGCACAAATCATTCGAGTTGATGCTTAAACTACTGAAAGAGTCATTACCTGATGGTTGTTCTTTGCCAGACAACTTTACGCAGTGCAAGAAGGTGCTCTCTGATTTGGGATTGTATTACAACATGATCGATGCTTGCCCGAACGATTGCATGTTGTATTACAAGGAAACTTCAAAACTTAATCAATGCACCGTGTGTGGGGCTTCCCGATATAAGGATGAGAAGAAAAAAACTCCTATAAAGATCCTTCGTCACTTCCCATTGAAACCAAGGCTACAACGACTGTACATGTCCTCTAGTACTGCAGGGGACATGAGATGACACGACCAGGAGTGCACTAAAGATGCGGTATTGAGGCATCCAGCAGATTCACAGGCTAGGAAACATTTCGATGAAAAGAATCCGGTATTTGCATCCGACCCAAGAAATGTAAGATTGGGCTTGGCAAGTGACGGTTTCAACCTATTTCGAAATATGAACACTACGTATAGCGTGTGGCCTGTGGTACTTATCCCATATAATTTACCACCATGGTTATGCATGAAGCAACCAAACATGATATTGTCTTTGCTTATACCGGGACCGCACAGTCCTGGTAATGACATTGACGTATACATGAGACCGTTGATAGATGAGCTTAAAGAATTATGGGAAGAAGGGGTGGACACATATGATGCTTCAAAAAAAGAAATGTTTAACATGCGTGCAGGACTACTGTGGACCATAAGTGATTATCCGGTCTTGCTATGCTTTCTGGTTGGAGCACCAAAGGCAAGTTGGCATGCTCAACATGTTATGAGCATACAGATCACATGTATTTGCATAATGGAAGAAAAATGTGCTACATGGGCCATCGTCGTTTCTTGCCTATGAATCATAGGTTTCGTAGGCTCAAGGACTTCGATGGGAATATTGAACTTAGACCACCTCCAAACCCATTGCCTGGGAGGGATATCTTGCAGAAATTAAAGGATATTCCTCATATATTTGGTAAGGAGTTTGAGCGTAGTCTAAGTGGTGGTGGTTCGCAAAAAAGAAAAACATGAGGAACGCCCATAACTCAAAGCTTGCCAAACAACTGGAAGAAGTTGAGTATATTTTATGAGCTTCCATATTGGGCAGAAAATATACTCCAACACAATTTAGATGTCATGCATATCGAGAAGAATGTATGTGACAATGTTGTTGGTATTATATTAGATCTTGATAGGAAATCAAAAGATAGTTTAAAGGCAAGATTTGACCTTCAAACAATGGTGGTTAGACCTGAGCTTCACCCAATAAGGCAGGGGGACAAGTATTTAATTCCAGCTACATGTTACTCCATGAACAAGTCTATGCAAGAGATGTTCTGCAATGTCTTGAAGAATGTAAAGACTCCAGATGGTTACTCTTCTAACATTGCAAAGTGTGTTAACATCAAACAACGGAAGATATTCTGGTTAAAGAGCCATTATTCATATGTCAATATGCAACAATTATTACCTTTGGCAATCCGAAAGACCTTGCCAAAGAAAGTTAGCTCTATTTTAATAGAGCTAAGCGTATTCTTTCATGAATTGTGCTCTAAGGTTTGTCGCCCTGAGGATCTCGCACGACTAGATAAGCAGATTCCTCTCACTATTTTCAACCTAGAGCGGATCTTTCCACCTATCTTCNTTAACCACTTGCAGTATGAAGAGTCACCTAAAACACGAGGTGGTTGTCCATCATCACACTAGTTTTTTTTTTGCTGACCAGGGTATCAGGTCCTCTTCGAGTACCCCCTAGTCCCCGGGGTAGTGTGCCCCCCCTCTCACACCACCGGGTAAGTGAGGAATAAATTCCTTAGGGTGGCCACCAAGAGGTCTCGAAACCTCAACCTCACAAGTTGTGGGGTGGGTGCTAACCATTAGGCTAACCCCCTGATGGTTTTTGATATTACGGTTCACTTGCCCATCCATTTGGCATCAGAGGCACGCTTGGGTGGACCTGTCCACTATCGATGGATGTATCCAATTGAAAGTTATATGTTTTGCTATTTTTTATTGATTGATATAAATTTGTGTTTTTTATTTACTGTATCGTTTTAATTTGCTTCGCGTAATTAGATATATGTACACGCTAAAGGCATTCGTGCGCAATAGAGCTCATCCCGAGGGGTCCATTGCGGAAGGGTATGTGGCCGATGAATATGTCACATTTTTAACGAGACACCTTGGTGACTTGGAGTCACGTACAAATAGACCACCAAGGTACAAAGATGATTCTCATATTGGGAATGCACAACGTTTTGTGCTTAGTCTTGAAGAAAAGAAGCGATTGCATGAGTTTATCTTGTTCAACGATGAGGACGTCTCCTCATACATTGTGTAAGTTGCATTCTAATTATGTAAATTCATAATGTTCATTTAGCTTATGTAAAGCATAGTTGAATGACAACTTATATCGTTGTTATGTAGTGAACTTAAAGCCATTCTGAATATGTCATATCCAAGATTCTCTGCCCATGCGAAGCAAAACAAACACAAAGAACAATTTGCCAATTGGTTTAAGGATCATATTGGTGTACTCATTCGAGCAAAACAAATAGTCGCTGAAGGACTCGATTCGCTTGTCGAAGGCCCGTTCTCTACTGTAAGACGGTTCACAGGATATACAACTCGTGGATATAAGTTCAAAACTGTTGCTAAGGAGAGAAATGCTAAAACTTAGAGTAGTGGCGTTGCAGTTGATGCAATGGTGCCTTGCTACGCGAGCGCAAAGGATCGAAACCTAGTTGATGCACAAATAACATATTATGGACGTTGTATTGACATAATTGAATTGACATATCCGACATGCCGTACATTTTACTATTTAAGTGTACTTGGGCTGATGTTGTCAACAAGGGAAGAGGTATGAAGGTTGATGAGTTAGGGTTCTCACTTGTGAATTTTATGCATCTTTTGCCATCTCAAAATGATGAACCTTATGTTTTATCATCTCAAGTCCGACAAGTTTTTTATGTACAAGATCCAACGGAACCAGATGGCATGTTGTGGTGAGAATTAAACCTACGGATATCTTTGACATGAGTGGTGGAGAGGGTAACCAACTATTGGATAGTGATCCATACGTCAACCCTAAACAAATTAACAACGACAATGCTGACAATATTATTTTTGTAAGGGATGATGTGGATGGAATATTAAGAGATGATGAGGGAAGTGGGGAGGATGATAATGATGATGATAATAATGATGAAGATGAGGAGGTATTGGGAACTTGGAATCATGATGATGAAGATGAGGATGAAGAAGAGGATGAAGTAGATGGAAGTGGGGATGATGATGATGATGAAGATGAGAATGGTGGTTTCTCATCTGACGATTAGTTTTCCAACATCTACATTCAAAAATTTGAAACACCTAATGTAATCGTAAAGTTGCTTATTTTTTAAATCATTTCATATGTGTTAAGCTTTTACTAGTATTAGGGGTAGTAATAGTAATCCTTCCTTTTCTTATTGTAGCACTTGAAGTTAGCTGAAAATGACTTTTTATTTTCGCATGAGACCATGCTTTGGATGCAGTGAGGCGAGCGAGTGGGTAGAGTCTTGCACTGGAGGTTGGGAGAAATGTGTCGGTTTGAAGTTCTTGTTTTCCCCGATTAAGTTTTGTGCAATGTTTGTGACCTTGGCAGTCAATATTAATAAGTCAATGGCTGTGAGTATCATTTGTTAATTGCTATTTAATAAATACTTCTAGGCTTCATTTTGATGCATGTGTTTCATTTTAATTACACCTAATTAAATTGTGTATTTGGAGCCAAGGTGTGCAGCGTGCAACGAGTTGGGTAACCGTGCTTTATCTTGCCCAGAATTTGAAATCACTTATGAATGCCTTGCTTGTAATTCGATCGGTCATACTGCAAGCTCTTGCCCAGACATGGAAGGGGCATTCATTAAGAGATCGAAATCGGAAGACGCTAACTGCTCACATGGTTGTTATAGCTATGATTATTCCGAGGGATGTTTATTATGTGATTTTTGTGGCATGGTTATGGAAGATGCTTGATTGGGTGTTATTAATTATGTAGTTGTATTGTTTGATGTGTGTTGCCCAAAAAAAATGCACTGTGTTTTTAGTACTTCTATAGATTTTATAACTATGATGTTTAACGGATCATGATTAGTGTTTTCATATATTTTTCCATGCATGATGCCTATGTCTATTCTTTCTTTTGCTTTGTATTATTTGCAGGGAATAATAGAACAAGAACAACAAAATGAAGCAAGAAAGGGAAGAGGGCCTGCAAAATTGAACTTCTTGAATGACCTAAAACGGGACGAAAAGTTCCCTATTGAAAACTCCATGGGAATGCCTAGTGGTGATCATGCAGCCAATTTGTCTTCATGCGTGGGTTATCTAGCGAGAGATGGCAACAAGTTTACATTGACCGAACCAACTTGGAAGAACTTCTCAAAGGAAACAGTTAATGGAGTTGTGAACGATGTGAAGGTAAATAACTTATTTAAAAAAGTTTACATTGTGACCACTCATCAAATTTTACTATTTATTGGTCTTCTCCATTATTTTTGTAGGAAATTTTTGAGCTTCCAGATGAATTGGATGAATGGGTAAGGGGTAAGCTGAACGAAAGATTGAAAGGGTTCAAAGGAGATTTGAAGAGAAATAATTTTGACAAATACAACAGTAAAGAAGAAGCGTTTGCACATCCACCAAAACAAGTTGATGAAGAAGTGTGGCGGGTGTTGGTAGGATATTGGTCTTGACACAAGGAAGGTTAGAATTAAATATACATGTAGTAATTTTTATCATGTTTATTATATATATTTATTCTTACAGATGTTTTCTGTGTTTGGTTCCATAGGCGGCCAGTGTTCGTAACAAAGGAAATAGGTCTAAACAGACTATTCAACATAGAGCTGGGTCCAAATCATTTATAAGGTGTGCAGTTAAGGTAATAAAGATGAATTTTTAATGTTTCAATAAACCATATGTGATGGTTCATACTATTACATCCCAATCAATGAAGCTGTTTGTTTGATAGTTTACTTATTTCTTACAGTTTGAGAAGGATCTCAAAAGGAAGCCCACCTGTGTGGAGATCTTCAAAAAGACTTACACCAATCCAAAAGCTCCATAGCAGGGAGTGGCAGCTGAGAAGATTGTATAAATCAAGTTTTCTTATGGAAGCTCATTTACATATATTTTATATTTACGTTATCTAAGTAGCTTAAGTTCCATATGCAGAGGGAAATGGAGGAGGTATTACAAAGGTGAGCTCCCCAAAAATCTTCCTCCAGTAAAAATGACTATGGCCCAGACGATGTATTCTCCAAAGTCATGGGACATGATAGAGGAGGCCGAGTTCGTTGTTATGGAAATGCGGCTAAACCTAAGAAAATATGGCGCGGGGAATCCTCCAGTGCGACAGCTAGGAGAAATGCAGAAGAGGTTGTATCTCTAAGAGCAAAGGTAGGGTCCTTAGAAGAGCTTCTGAAGCAGACAATAGACATGCTTGACCAAATTGAGGGAGCAAATGGTGATGTAAACAACAGTAGTCAGGTACATTTTTAATTAGTTAGTCATCTTGTTTACTTAAAAACATTTAGTACGTTATTCAACCATATAACTTTATGTGTTTTCTATTAAACGTTGTTATAGGATCATTCGGAGGACACACAGTCGCCGGCTTCGCACTAGTGGTGGAAGTGGTTGAACAGTTCTTTTTTTGTCTTCAAATTTAGTGGAGGAATGACTTAGTTTATTTAATTTTTAGGACTTTCGACTTTACATTTATAGTTATTATGCATTGGGATGGAAGGTACTTAATTTGGACTATTTCAGTTGTTCCCATACTCTTTTTGTAGGTAGAAACTCATTCTTGGGTGTTTGAATGTGGATTTAATTACTGTTCCTTTAATTTTGTTTTGATGTTGGGAATGGATGCATGCAATGTTTGGGGATTATATATGTTTATTATTTAGTAAGTTGATTCCTATGTATATTTGAGTTGTTTGGCTTTGTATTAGTTGAATGGATAAATAGCTAGAGAAGAAAAAGACCTAGCGGATCCACTACTACACAAGAAAGTGAAATTCTCCCACTCTCACTCTCCTTAGTTCAACATTTATATAAGTTAACTACTCTTGCTATTTGATGTAGGTACATATTAATTGGAAAATCTTTTCTCATTTTAGTACAACCACTGAAGGCAACCATTGCCCGAATCATTGCATTGGGTATGGTTCTCTCTCCCTCTCTCTCTCTCTCTCTCTCTCTCTCTCTCTCTCTCTCTCTCTCTCTTCCTCGTCGCAGTTAATTGACTTTTGTTACAACTTTGTCTATTTGGAAAACTTAGCACTACATAATGTCATATGCATGCAGGTGTTACCCATGAATCTGATTTTGATTTCTTTTATCGCTTATTTTATCTTAAGTTGGGTATGGAAGAGGTAAGAAGCTTCACATTCTGTCTACATACTGTGAAGTTAGCACTTTTATGTACATAATATGAATCTTTATATGACTTCATATACTGTTCAGTTTATTAGTGTTAATTTGCATCTATGAAGTTTTGATTAAGATGTGAACATCAAGTATATATCCTTATTATTTGTTATATGACTTGTTTGTAGGAGTTGCTATACTATCTATAGCCACAATCTTCAAGCGAAATCCATGCAGCAGCAATATATAGCAGCAACAACTAATTAAAGGCATCTAAGGGGCAAGGCATGCAACTTCAATAGGTTATTTCTTAATTGAACAATACTTCTATATATGTTCAGTTTATGAGTGTTGAGTTGTTGAATGAAAAACTGTGAGGTTGTACTTTTTATGTATTGAGTGTGTAGTTTATTAGATGATGAGTTGAGTGGAAACTAGAGAACACATTAAACCTATTTTTTCCATATTGATTTGTAGACTTGACAAGTTGATGATGAGTCGAATGAAAATGAGATGATGACTTTGTATCGATGAAGTTTCAGAAATTGCAGGGATTTATTAAGGGTTTCGGTATTCTGCCAAGAAAATAGGGGAAAATATTAAAAAGAAATGTTTTTTAGCGACAGTTTGTGTTTAGCGTCGCAAAAAACCATTGCGGACTGCTGAAATTCCGTAAGTGAATCACATCAGCGACGGTTTGCAAAACCGTTTTAAGTTAACTTATTAACGGCGGTATGTTATAGTCGTTAATAGTTTATTAGCGACGGATAAAACCGCGTCTAATTGTCAGAAATGAACAAAAAGACTATTTCACGACGGATAAATACTGTCGCGAATTCCACAAATATTAACGACAAGGAAAAACCGTCGGAAAAATCGTCGTTAATACCTTTTGCAATGGCCATACCAAGGATGGATCTGATGTTGGTAAAGTTTATTCGCGACGGTTTTTTATTACTAGCAACAATTTTATGCCGTCGCTAAAAGTCTTTTGTTTTGTAGTGAGAAGATCTGTTTGAAGTTGAAGGATGCATGTGTTGATCGTTCTCTTGTACATACCGGAGTTGAAGAGGAATCACATCTTATTAGAAGTGCTGGATTATGAAAACTGCAAGATCACTTTGAAGATCGGAGTATTGAAATTAGACTTCGATGCAGTAGTGTACAAGAAGGGAGTGGAATTGGATAATTTATACTTCATACATAAAAATATAATTATAGGTGTAGTAGCAATTTCTAGTTGTGACACAACCAGATTTTGGCATGTGTGGCTAGGACATGCAGTTGGAAAAGCTTTGCGAAGGCTGATGCAACAAGGCATATTAAATGGGGCAAAACCAAAAAAATAAAATTTTGCATGCACTCTGTGATGATGAAATAAACCAGGAAGAAATTGAGCACCGTGTAGCACGTATACCACCAATGACATCCTGGTTGATGATCACACTAATGATTGGAAGCTTCCCAATATGACATATTTGGGAGGAAGGCAGTATATTATTTCCTTAATTGATGAATTCATCATATGAATGAGGGTGTACACAATAAAACATAAAGATAAAGTCATGAGGAATTTATGGAGGATGAGAGTTGAAAAATAGTTTGGTAGGAAAATTAAAAGCGCTACATTCAGACAATGGTGGTGAGTATGTTTCTAAATTATTCCTGTAGAAGAACTTTGAAGATGGAAAGTTCGAACATAACTTCACAGTAAATAAGACTCCATAATAGGATGAAGTGACGAAATGCATTGATCGTACTCTACTAAAGAAGGTGCGGTTATTGTGTCTAATGCTAGATTGGCCAAATATTATGGGCTGAGATTGTGAATAGTGCGTGTTACCTCTTTAATTGGTTATCTACTATAGAGATCGGAGAATCGACTCCCATGGAGATATAGTCCGAAACACTTGTTTCTGATTTTATTATCTGACATGTTTTGTTTTGCACTGCTTATTACTATATAAAGAAAAGAAAGTTAAATTCTTTAGTTACAAGTCTGGATAGAAGAGATAAAAGCAATTGTGTCCTAATTCGAAGAAGATGGTGATGGGCAAAAAAGTGAGATTTGATGAGACTGCGATGTTAATGAAGATATTAGAAAAGGGAGAGTATGAGACAAAGAGATGTCAAGAGCAGGTGGAGTTGATAGAAACTCTAAATGATCCAGAACGGTCTGTTCAGACAGATAAATATCCTACTGCAGCATTTGACAGTGAGGATTTGTAGAAGATATAGAGGCTATAATTTAAGGTGCCTCAACCAGCAACATAGCGGTGAAGAGACCAAGGAGAAAATTTTGTGAGCTAACAGTTTATGAATAAGGTGGAGTATTCGCGACTGATCGTTGACAAAGACATTTTTTCGACAAAAGTAAAAAAGAGAGTAAGGTATGGAAATTGGGTGAGGGGATTCATTCTCTTCACAATAAAAAAACTTGGATACTGGTGTAGTTATCCAAGATAAAGACGACGATCAAGTTTATGGAGGTATACTTCAAGATGGAAGGATCTCAAGTCATCATCAATGTGAAGATCAAAACTAATCTGTTAGCTAAAGTGTACGTACAACAAACATATATCAATTGTATTGAAAAATGTTCTCCAGTAGTGAAGGATGTCTCCATTAGAATTATTGGGGTTTTAATTGCAAAATTTAATATCGAGCCTGATCAACTCGATACGAAGTTAAAGTTTTCTGTATGGTGATTTAGAGGAGGAGATTTGTATAACTCAGCGAGAAGAGTTCGAGTTTGCTAGTACGATGCATTGGGTATATAAACATCCGAAGTTGTACAGTTTAAAGCAGTCTTCTAGATAATGGTACATTCAATTCGAGCTACTTATACCGGAGCAAAGATACACATTTAGCAGAATTGTTTGGTGTGTTTTTCAAGTTGAAATTTATGTAGCATATGAAGCTCACCAGAATGGTGATGGAAGAGAAGTTCAGGAACTACCTGAACATTAGTATCATATATACAGTCGCAGCTAGTTAAGGTGATTGGTGCCTTAGGGCACAGTTCGCAACACTTTCAGGTGATTGACATCTTTGGGTGTAAGTGGAGCACTTTGGGGTGTTTGGCGTCATCAGACGCAAATTGCAGCACCAATGGGTGATTGACTCTTACAAGTATAATATTGACGTCAGTTGAGGTTCTTTTGAAGACGGTTGAAGACTTTAAGTCATAAGCAAGCAGTATGCCAATTGCAGAAGTTCAAGTCTTCTCAAGAAAGTATAAGCTGTTTTGAAGACTGTATCAGTCAAATGGAGGGTAGATGGAATCAATTGCAAGATGGAGATTCACTTCCAAGTTGAAGGCATGGTGGAGATTTCATGTCAAGGTAGAGAATAAGCAGAAGTTTTAGAGTCAAGTTATTGATGTGACCTGCAAAATCTCGCCAAGGTGGAGATTTATTGGGTTTAGTGGCTCGATTTGCGCATAGGATGATGATGGTGGAGATAATTGCTAATCAGAATGGTGGGGAAATATGGTCGCGGACCGCTGACACATGGTTACGTGTCTATAGCCGATGGCCGCAAACACATGGCCACGGGCCACTAAACCATGGTCGTGGGCCACTGGCCCATGCCATGGCTGTCAGCCATACCGAGACCGCCGGTCATTCCATGGCTACCGGCCAATTTAGTTCCTCTCGAGTTATTTTCTAAGGTCGTTTTTCGACCATCTCCAGGCCGCAGGCCCTGCTTTGGTCGTGGATTGTTCTAGACCCTTCTATGGTAGTTAGTTAAGAATTATTGTGCAAGTTGAAGACCCCAAGTTGGAGTAGGTTTCCTATTCCAAAAATAGCTAGGTTTCCTATTTTGGTTGGGATACTTATTTCGTAGGTATTTGCAATTTATATACTACGAAATTAGGCCATTGTTTTTATCCGTTGGAATCTATCCATTGGGATTCATCTAGACTACTTAGTTGCATGTTTAAAGTGTATCAAGATGTAGGGGTGATGGGTTAGTCTCAGTTGGGTGCTCTATTGAGAGCAGATGAGAGCTGTTTAATAATATTATGTATTTGTACTCTAATCATTGAATAAAGAATTAGACTGGTGCATAGAGTCGAATCTAGTGTTCGTGCACATCTACTTAATTTTGTTTGAAGATTTTGTCAAAAGTTATATTGTGCGAAAAAGCTCGTGAAAATCTTTAGAATGAGACTAGCTATCAACTCCAAATTAAAAAAAAAAAATCATATTTGCGTAGTAAGGTCACAACGTAAATTTGATCGACTTCGCGTACAAGATTAATAGATGTTCAACAATACATTACTAAGTATTTTGATAAAAAAAAAATCATTACTAAAAATTAAAGTATGCAAATCAAAATATGAATATATGCCAGATTAAAAGATATGCAACTTGTAGGCAATTAATGAAAATAAATTTTTAATTGTGCAAATTACAACTTGCAAACGGAAAATTGAGATTTCAATGTTTCATATCTTAGTATGCAAATTTGAATTTACATAACCAATATGTGAAGACCACAAGAATGGTCACAATATGCATTAATGTAAATGATTGTACATAACTAATTTGCATAGTCAACGACTAGCTGGCTTCATGCAAAGACAACAGTAAACGACTATACAAATTACAATCTGCATTCTAAACTTAATTGAGTTTGACGCCCAATATGTTTTTCGGTTACTGGTATCATTTAATTTGAAGATTTTCACGGCTACTTTCTAAGGATATATTTTGTCCAAAAACCTATTTGTAATGTATAACATTTCTAATTTTTTAAAAGAATAAGAATAATAACTTTCTCCGCCTACTTCGCCTTTTCCTTACTTTAAAAGTTAAATAATACTAAACTTATAGAGCGCGCCCCTTAAGTAATTATATACATATAGAGTTGATTTCTAAGCCTTTTGAGACCCATATGGAGACGATTCTAAGGGTGATTTTTGTGTGGATCGATGTTCTCCCTCACCATATAGATCATGCTTACAAAAATGTAATCCATTTTAAAACTTCTTATAACTCCGTCTAAAATTGTCTATAAATTAATCAATAGATGAGGAAATAGTCCTTATTCAATAATGAACTGATGATTTCGAATCAAACTTTTTCTGGGGTTAGAAGTTTTTATTCTAAGAGCATCTCCAATGCAAAAGTCTTATAAGACAATGTCTTATCTATGTGGCATATCTTATAAGACAATGTCTAATCTACGTGGCAACAAAATCTTCACAATAGACATTGTTGAAAAAAATGCATCTCCAATGCAAATGTCTTGGGATGACTTTTTAACTTATGTGGCACTTAATTTTTGAATGTGTCAAACTTATTTTATTTAAAAAGTAACTAAAAGTTTTGGAGGGAAAAAAATTTGTTGATGTGGACCGTAAGACATTGTGAAGATGAATGTCTAGAAATAGACATTCTACTTCACAATGTCTAGAATAACTACCGCCGCATCATCATCACATACTTTCTTCACATTAGCATTAGAGAAGGTTTTTTAAAGAGAATGTCTATTTATCCTACGTGATAGTTTTATTTTACCACATTCACATTAGCATTGGAGATGCTCTAATGGATTAATTTTTTGTTAGGAAGATCTACATGGCGAGGAAAATATTATCATCAAATATCAGTCATTTTGTCTTAAAGTTAGCCCCACATGAGAAGGAGCTGCGTAAGTATAAAAATATACTTCAGTCTCAACCCTTTAAGATAAACACTCAAGTCTTAGATTTCATAAATAAAAATTTAAAGGACTTTGTCAGGGAGGGTCGAGCAAATTGTCTTTACCCCCTCAAATGCTAATTGAAAAATCACTTACCCCCCCAAATCTTTCAAAAAATCACTTTTCCCCCACTGTTATCATTTCCGTCACTTGACCATCCAAATAGTCAACTTCGTGTCATGTGCCGGTCATGTGACTCTAAAAAAGACCAATATACCCTCCCATTTCAATAACCCAACCCAACCCAAAACCTTGGGTTAATTTAAAACGTGGCATCATCCGTTCGACCCCTAACCAACGCCCGAGATGGTCAACTTCTTGTCGCTTCTTCCTTCACCACGGAACCAGCTGGTTCTTTCATCTTCCTCTCTCATCTCTCTCTATTCTTTCCACAGATCTCATATCCTCTCCCTTCTCTCTCTCTCTCT
>MVGT01001992.1:132277-156904 GCA_002174775.1 Macleaya cordata
TAAGTGAGAGTGAGTGTTTGTAAACATAAGCTAAGTGAGAGTGAATGTTTGTAAACATAAGTTAGAGTGAAATCTCTTGACTAGTGTTGTGAGGCTAAGGGGTGGTTGGGGCTGCCATTGAAGGCCTCATCTTTGTAATTGTTCTTCATACCTTTCATTATAGTGGAAGAGGATCATCATCGCCCGTGGATGTAGGCAATTTTGCCGAACCACGTAAATCTTGTGTTGTGTGTGAATTATTTGTCATCTCCGTTAATATTCTTATTTTGCATATTTGATTCATCTTATATCGATTGATTAAATCCTAACAACGCGTGCACCCACAAACGCGCCATTGGATCCACTCCACGCGACTCCACCATCAAATATAAATCAGATGTAAATAAATAACTATAGCCACGGGACACATTCAGTATTTTATAAAAGAACATAAAGTTATTTTGGTCATTTATATAATAAATAAAGTTGCTAAATGGTATAAAGGTATTAAAAAAGAAAATAAGGTTATTTAGGTAATTTGAAAAAGTGAATGGGCTGAATAAGTCGCAGTCGTCGGATTGATTCAGAGATTAGATGACATTTTTAAGGTGTGGGGGTTATATTGACCCATCCTGAAATTTAGTTTTTTAAGATGGGGGGTTACCTTGACCCACCCACCCTTTGTCCTAATCAGCCAACTTATGTACAGTTCTCCTTTATTATATAGATTAGTACATTTAGTTAGAGAAGAAAATTATTAAATTTTTTTTTTTGAAGGAGACTAATGCTCAAGATACATACATTTATAAGAAGGCACAGATACATCATGAAAGACGTGTGAGAAGCGCAAAGACACTGCCATAGTAACCGCTACCGAAGGGCTATCATAACCGCCACCTAAAGGCTATCTTATTTACTACTAATACTACTACTAAATATTACATGAGACAAACTAATGGCAAACCACAAGCCAAGAGTTTTGATCCCAAGACCTCCCAAGTCATGGGAGGGGTGCACAACCGCTGGGCCAAACACCCATGTGCGCCTATTAAAATTGTTATAACAAGAAAAAAAAAAAGACGGTCATTATTATATATATAACTGAGTTATAGTAATATAATGTAAAAGCCCATACTCATTTATGTCATCAACCCTGCGGATATGATTGTCCTGAAATGTGCATGGATTTGAATAATAATATAAGTACTGGAAAAGGAACTTGCTTGTTTCTAGGAATTTCTTATTGATTTGGTTTGCTTAGGACACAATTATGCCTAACCATCCAGGTTTGCCCGCATGGTTAGGCATCCCCTCCCCTATGGGGGAGGTCTTGAGTTCAAGCCCTTGGGGCAGCTCATGTAATGGTTTAAACTTTCAAAAAAGAAAAAAAAGCTGCATTGTAATTTCTATGACTGCGTAGAATTTAATATAGGACTCAAGATAGAAGGAATCTCTATCAATCATGTCATTGGCAGATGGAATGAATAATTTTGGGATCGTTAGTTAAAAGCCCGTTTGGTTGGCGATCCAAAAATTTGTTTTTAAAAATTAATTTATACTTGAACTAAATTATATATTGTATCACATCTAAAATTACATTTTTACTTTACTATAAAATCCTATATGATTTCATTAAAAACACATAAAATATTTTTTTGTTTACAAAATTGTACATGATTTTATTGTAAATCCTAAAACAATTTTTAATGTAGTACAAGATGCAAATTATTATAGGTGTAAATTAATTTTTGAAAACAAATTTTTGGATCTAGTTATGATGTAGTTTCAGCTTTGTTTGTTGCCACTACACCAAATTCGAGATTCAGCAACGGTTTCAAACCGTCGCAAAGATCAACTGGAACAGTTTAAAACCGTTCTTAAAAGTGGCGTCGCAAATCTTTAGTCACGGTTTTTTAGCGTCCCTAAACTATTCACAATTAGAACAGTTTAAAACCGACGCTAAATCTTCTACTTAGCAACGTTTTAAAACCGTTGCAATGTACCAACAATAAAAATTTAACATCACTGCGGAAACAGACACCTGTACAAAGCCAAGAAAAATAACCTGAACATAAAATAGCAAATTTAAAATAATTAACATGCATTTGATTGGAAACAAATATAACTAGCATAATAGCATGCTATTCTGTGTAGTGAAGTGGGGATTGAGTCCTATATCTTTTCCTTTGTTGTTCAGCCTGTTTTTCTCTGGTTTTTTTGGTTGATGTTGTTTGGATCTTGTTGTACATTTCTTATGTACGTGTTTCCTTGATCAATATATCTTCAATTATCAACCAAAAAAAAAAATTACTGACCAGTTACTTTCTCTGTCGACCTGTTCAAAATCAATACTCTTGTCAAGTATCCTGTTCTTGGCTTTGGCAGTTCTAGAACGAGCTAAGCTTATCCAAATCTGGTTGTGAAGCATCCTCCATAGTAAAATTGGTAAGACCAGAAAGTAAGTCATGTCCCACTCTCTCTCATCTTCTTTGCCGCAGGCCGGGATGAATGAATACACCACGTACTGGATCCAACACATTATAACAAACAAATAATTAAATTTGAAAATTTGAAAATACAATAATGTATGTTAAAAGATCCAAATGAAAATCTAAATATATATAAATATTATACCTTGAACCGTCCAAGATGAGCCCATGGCCATTCGGTGAGGATGCCTGGTTTTGAAGCCATATATATAATTTATATATATTCTTGCCTCTTTAATTTGCTTACAGCTTACAGTACTGAGCCTAATGATCTGATTTTATATCTATATGGGTACCCTAGCTCTATTTTATATAAACTTTACGAGCACCCTACGGCCTACTGGATACCGGCTTTGAAGGTTGGTTATCTCGTACTCTAATAATTTACGAGCACCCTACCACCTACTGGGTACCCTAATTTTTTACCAGTTTTTATGTTTAAGTATTAATATTGTCTAATTCTGAGTTTAGGTCGTAACTTCTACTTTTCCATCTATTATTCATCAATCACTTATTTTCTTCCCAACTTTACCCTTTCGTTCAAAAGTGGAGTGTGACAACTTTGGATTAACATAAGTACATGCCAACCAAATAAAGATGCATCATACTATACATTATTAAATGATTTTTTACTTTTCTAATACAATTTGAATTTAATTAGACACGAACCAAAGGGTAAAGTTTGAAAGAAAAAAAGATTGACAGACAATCGATGGAAAAGTGGATGTTTGGGCCTAAACTCGAAATTAGACAACATTAGGGTCTAAACATAAAAATCGATCAAAAGTTAAGATCTAAACGCAAATTTTTCATTAAAAAAAAGGTTAAATGGCATGGGCAGGCTGAATAGTAACTCAAATTAAATTAACATAATTTTTCTCAAAACCCTAATAAATTGGCTGCCAAATACTAAAAACTCTACAAATATTTTAATATGTTAAAAATCATATTTTTAAAAGTTTTCCTTTACCATTGACACAAAATTAAATTTTAAAACTCCTTTTTATGCATTTTTAATTCCAGTTATGACCTTGTTTTGTTTTGTTATATATTTAAAAAGTATTTGTCGAGATCTTCGAAACAAGATCAGTCAACAATATTTAAAAAAATAAAAATTTATCTAGAATTTTGGCTAAAATATTTTTGCATGTTGTTTTTAGTAACATACGTTGACAAAATTTATATATTTGAATTAGTCTAGATCTTCACTACTTGTTTTAGTGTTTTTTATTTTTTAAGCATGAAAATTTAAATTTGGATACAAACCTGTTAAGAACATAGTTTTCAATTTGTACAAATATTTTTGCATTTTACAAAAATATTTTTGGCAAGTAAATTCGAATTTGGATGTGAAAACTAACGTACTACAAAGTTAAATTTACATTATACAAAAAAATATTGTTGACTAGTCTAATTTAGAAGAACTCTATAAATGCTTTCTAAAAATATAATTTTTGTGAAAAAATAATTTATAGTTTTAAAGTTATGATTTTTTTATAGGAAGTAGTTATTGCTAATATGCACAAAAAATTAAGGAATCTTTTGACTTAGTTGAAGGAGAAATATGTCTTTACATGTTTATTTGGAGGTTTTGTGCATATTGATATCTTTGTGAAGTTTTCCGTCATTTTCGGTTAAATTAAATTCCGCTATAATTAATTAGGCCCCCCATCCTTAAAACTCCACTTGTTAAAAGTACTCTTTACAACCACGTCAGCATGGGTAAAGCTTTAAATTGATTTTATTACTAAATATGTTTAGAGGCTACTTTTAACATCTAAAAATGGGATAATATGTTTAGGAGGCTATTTTTAACATTGGGATAAGGGCAACTGCCAAGCTCATTAAACAAATAATTGTTTGACCTTTTATTCTCCACCTTAAAACCCTAACTACCTCTAACGATGATGTCGAATTTTTAAAGGCACCTCCCATAATCTTATCAGCATGCCCCGTTAAGTTGGACTTGGTCAATTAAGTTTGACCATACAATTATTTGTTCGGCTCCCTCTTTCTCGTTGAACATTATTTTCCGATCATCGGAGATCGTGGGCATGCAAGACGATGACCTTTTCGAGTTAAAACTTACAAAGAACTATAAAAAAAATATGGATTCAACATTTCTTAACTCTAAAAAAGAAAAAACCCAAAAATAGAAAAAAAAAACTAATGAAAACTCGTATTTTTTTAAATATATTACATCTCGAACAATCTATTGCTTTCAGTTCGATATTATGGTTATGCTTTCATCTCAATTCCTTATCGATCTTTGTTTTTCTTTCATACAACTTGCACACAATTGCATACCAATTTATACTGAGAATGCATATAAACTTTTATACTAAAAATTGCATACGCATACAGTTGCATACACTTTGGATACTGAGAATGAATATAAGATTATAAACTAAAACTGCATACCAGTTGCATGTGACCACTTGCATACTGAGAATGATGCACATAAAATTGAATACTAAACTTGCATACCACTTGCATACTGATTTGCATATAAAATTGCATATTAAACTTGCATACCACTTGAATACTATGTGCATAGTTATAGCATACTTAGAATGCATATAATTAAAATTGCACACTAAACTTATATACCACTTGCACACTACTTGCATAGTACTTCAACACAGAGAATGCATATAAAATTGCATACTAAACTTGCATACCACTTGCACACTACTTGCATACTACTTGCACACTACTTGCATAGTACTTGTATACTGAGAATACATATCAAATTGTATACTAAACTCGCATAGCACTCGCATATTGCATACCACTTGCACACCACTTGCATACTATTTGCACAGTGCTTTCATATTGAGAATGCATATAAACTTGTATATTGTTTTTTTTTCTTTTTTTTTTTTGTAGAAAATGAAGAACAAAAGTAAACAAGATAGTAAAAATGACATTTAGATACATCTTGGCATCAATTGATAAAAGAAAAAACAAAAAAATCGTCAAAACAAAGAGAAAGTAAAGATCAAATACCTCTAGGGATTTTAGTCTCCAGGTCTTTGTAAAACTTAAATCTATCTTGTTATTTACTTTACAAAAAAAAAGAAATCAGATCAAAGAAAATGGAGAAGAAAGAAGAAGAAGATCGACGACGATGTCGTCGTCATTTTCTTTGGGTTGCATTTAAAAAGCCAAAGTTAAATGGTGAGAAGTTAAAACATAGATAAAATTGGGGATACACGCTAATTTCATGTAATTTTAATTATTTTTAACTTAAGAAACATGAATTAATAATCAATTGATAATGTTAACCATTATTTCTCATTGTATTAATTAATTTCTAAAATATTAAACATGTGACCCAATAGATGCCATTGTTTACATCGTGCGCCAATAATGAGTTTGAATTCAATGTTGATAGAAACACACACCAACACACAACGTGTTTGTTAGAGGATCTTTTTCTATTTACCTGCATGAAACATGACCTCACACAAAAAAAAAAGGAACAGAAATAGAGTGGTTGGCCGACTAGGTAACATGACGGTTCCTAGGTTGCACGGACATGGATACATTGATGGGATACGACTTAGACACGGCGACACGACAAATTTTAAAAAAAATAAGACTCCGACACTGATATATATATAGTATATATATATAGTATATATATATTAGTATACATGAGTATAAATACCCGTTCATTTCAATTATTTTTTTGTATTATTTTCCATTAAGGACATCAATTTTGATGCACCAATAATGCATTTAAGAGCTTTTTTTATAAAGCAGGTGTATCAAAGTTGATGAAGTGAATAATAACAAAATAAGTTTTTTTTCGAACAAAACCTCTTTAAACAATAAAGCTTTTTGGCCCTCCCATCTTACAAAACAAATGCCAGAAAGCTTATGTGGCAGGGTAGGACCCACCACTTTTCCCTCCCAAAAGTGTTTTGAGGGGGTTTCCAACTTATGTGGCAGTGGGACCCACCATGCCACATAAGCATCTGGCATTTGTTTTGTAAGATGGGAGGGCCAAACAGCAGCACTGTAAATACCGTGTCTTCTTCATTCTCACTGTTTAAAACAAAAAAAAACCCTAACTAATATCTATAATGAAAGCTGAAGCAGACGATGACGGCACAGGTTTCTTTTTTAATAAAAAATGAAGGCACAAGTTTCTCTCTCTCTCTCCCTCCTTCCCTTCTCCATGGCGAGCCAGATTCAGATATACACTAATCTCTTTCTCTCTCTCTTCTCTCCCTCCATTTTTCTCTCTCCTTACCATTATAGCTGATTTCCCATTCTCTCACTCATCTGCTCCATTTTTCTCCCGTGTCACCACCACCGCGTCGGTAAAATAATGGCCTGTCCAATCAGTGTGCACACAAAAGCTCACGTGGGGCACGCACGTGACGTGTCTGACGCGTGTCCTACGCGTGTCGCACGTGTGTCCATGTCTGACACGCGTCGGACACGGACACTCTCAATGATATGCCGTGTCTGTGTAACCTATGAGTATTATGATAGTTTTGTCCAAAAAGGTGAAAAACCACACATGTATTATGACTTTTATTTCCAAAACTAAGGGCTAACTTTATAAAAAAATAATTAAAAAAAAAATGACTTTTTTTACAGGGATTTTTTTTTTCTAAAATCCCATTATTTTACCGGTCTTATTTAGAAAGGTTGAAAAATTTCACAAATTCACCCAAAATTTGTTGGTTGGTGACCTTCTTTTTCTTAGTTAAAAGCTCTTCCACCTGCTGCTTTCAAATAAAAGTTCAGGGGATCCGATCTTTTTGCAGTCCAGGAAAGCACTCTAGTTGGTTTAAGCTTGAGTTTGCTTTGTAAGGAACCCTAGTCTCATTGCATTTGTTTGGTAGATCGTCTCCCACTCTCCCATTCCCCAACATAAGAGAGGACCTAGTGCAAGGTGTAAACCTCCAAGGTTTTTTTTAATTAGAAGTGTAAACCTACAAGTTAACCCCTAGGGATGGAAAAGAAAACATAAGAAAATCATGGGTGGAGGTCTTAACTCCCCATAGGGTAAGAAAAAGATAGAGGAGCCATCCTTTGATCGTAAGAAGAACACAATTGGAAGTAGTTCTACTTCAGTGGGTAAGGTTTCTCCAATTCGAAGGATTTTAACTTTTAACTAAGAAATGAGAAGGTCACTATCTAATAAATTTTGCGTGGTTTTATAAAAAATTTTAAAAAAAACTCCCTAGGCTGCAACCGTAATAAAACCTCTCAAGAAAAAATAATAATAAAATTAAATAAAATCTTACGTAGGATGTTATTTGTTTCTTTCACCAAGAGAGCATGGCGGGTACTTTCTCTCTTTCTTTCTTCTTGGTTTTGGTAAACATTGGAATTGAAATCTACTTTTTTGGGGATGGTATTTTGGCTTTGATTATAGCATTCTTAAAATGAGTTAACATAGCCCTAGCTAGGAAAAAAATGTAAGTGGGTGTTGGGGAACCATTATATTTTTTAAAGAAGGATCTTGTTATAGTAGGGATCTGAGAATGTTTTTAGTTAAATGTCTTTGTGTAGATAATTCACCGATTCCACTAGGCACATATGGGATACTTGGTAAGATTGTATAGTCTCTCTTTAAATTTATACCTTATAATGCTTAATACATTCTTTATTCTATGAATCTTTTATTGCATTTATTGAAAAATAACAAGTAACTACAAGTAGTTGAATGATGGTGAATGTTGAATGTATTTGTAGAGATGTGTCCTTGGTTTTATCATTAATTGTAGAACCAACACACACCAACCTAATTAGCAATCTGCACTAGTTCCAATTTATTCTTGAACTTTCGACTATTCTTTGAATATTTTATTGCATTTATTAAGAAATAACAAGTAACTACAAGTAGTTGAATTATGGTTAGTGTTGAATGTATTTGTAGAGATGTGTCCCTGGTTTTATCATAAATTGTAGAACCAACATAAACCCAACCTAATTAGCAATCTGCACTAGTTCAAATTTATTCCTGAACTTTCAACTATTTAGGTTTATCTAATTTTCTAAAACAGTTCATGATAACACATTTAAGAACCCATTGTTACGAAAAATGTAAAATAAGTCCTTATTTTGTAGGGGATCGATGATTTTAATCCCTAACCAAAATACTTTTATAATTTTAATCCCTATTTTTTTAGACTTTATGATTTTAGTCCTTAAAAAATTATAGTGTTATGATTTTAGTCCCTAAAAATTAAAAAAAAATGTGTGAATGATTTAAAAAAAAATACCTAAGATACCCTTGTTCACGTTTTCTAACCTTAAATCTCATATTACCATCCCGTCTGAATAAAAAAGTAGATTTTTGACCCCTTTAGGAGCAAAATTTGACTTAGTCTATTTTTGTAAAAGTTGTGCAAAATTGAATTTTCTTCGAAATTAGGTATTGTGGAGAAAATTATGAGTTACGAACAGAAAGTTACAGGCGAACTACTGTAGCAGCATCAACTTGGTTTTAATTCTAGTTCAAGTTTCTCTCTTCTCTCTTGCAATTGCAGGTTTGAACTTGCTAAAATAATTTTAAACTTGCAAAAATAAGTTTGAAATTAAATGATAAACAATACCAATAAAAGAGAGAATATAAAGTTGACTAAGCTTACAAAAATCGCATAAACAAAAGGGATTATGTGATTATGTCACTGTTGCTTATGCAATTTTTATAAGCTTAATTAGTTGACTTTTTATTCATCAAATGTTATGTTTTGTTTGTACTGGTAATCATACAATTTTAAACTCACAATTGAAAGTTTTTGAATTGCAATTGCAAGTTTGGACATGCAATAAAAAGTTTAGATTTGTAATTTCAAGTTTAGAATTGCAATTATAAGTTCAAAATTGTAATTGCAAGATGTCAAACTTGCAATCTGAAGTTTGAAATCTGTTTTTTAGAGTTTTAATGTAAGTTTGAACTTGCAAATTATGTAGTTTGGATTGAAATCTATTTTTTGGAGTTTTAATGCAAGTTTGAACTTGCAAATCATGTTAGTTTGGATTGAAATTTATTTTCATAATTTTTAATGCAAGTTTAAACTTACAACTGCAAATTTGAACTTGCAAATCATGTAGTTTGGATTGAAAATGATTTTTTGCAAGTTTGAACCTGCAAATTATCTTAGATTGGATTAAAATTTGTTTCCGTGATTTTAATACAAGTTTGAACTTGCAAATCATGTATTTTTTATTGAAATCTATTTTTTAGAGTTTTAAAGCAAGTTTGAACTTGCAAATCATGTAGTTTGGATTGAAAACATCTTTTTGCAAGTTTGAACTTTCAAATCATGTTAGTTTAGACTTACTATAGCAAGCTTATACCTGCAATTGTAAGTTCAAACTTGCTTTTGTGAGTTCAGACTTGCAACTACAGTATAAACATACTTTAGCAATGTTCAGACTTACTTAAGTAAGTTCAGACCTGCAATTTCAAGTTCAGAATTGCAATTGCAACTTCAAACTTGCTTTTGCAAGTTCAAACTTGCAACTATAGTCTAGACCTGCTTTAGCAATGTTCAGACTTACTTAAGTAAGTTCAGACCTGCAATTGAAAGTTCAGAATTGCAATTGCAACTTCAGACTTGCTACAACAAGTTCAAACTTTCAATTGTGATAAGCACAATATATATTATATTTAATACCTCTATATTTATATTAGTTAGTTAAGTATTTTATTCTATTTGAATTAATTAAGTGTATTTTGGTTGTGTGCAGGTAATATGAGTGAAGCGGTTAAAATGCGGTAAAAATTGACAAGTTACAACATTTGGCGAATGTCATGGTATATATGAAGTGGAGCAAATCAATTGAAGAACCAAATTAGTTGAATTGATAAAGGCACCTACTGTATAAGGGCTGCCATGATTTAATTTGTAATGATAACATCAACATGATGCCATCAAACATACCTAATTTTATATCATGGAACTAACTAAATATTCGAGTGGACCCCACTTAAAACTTGTAACTAGTTCACCCACGTTAGTCCTTTTGTTTTTAGATTAGATTTAAAGTCTAGTTCTTTTACAAGAGTTTTGTAGGTCGGTGGATTGTTTTAAATGACTAAGGTTTTATTTTTAAAAACCATAAAAAGCTGCTGCCGATTTATTATTCTGGTTTTGTTTTTTTTTAAGACGGCAGCAGTTGCTGGGTCTTCTCTCTTTGTTCTTCAACGCCCAAACTAGGAAAGTGCTGCTACTGTCTTAACGAACTAGGAACGTGCTGCTGCAAGTTTCTCTTTGTTTCAACGGTCAAAACAGGGTTGTTGTTGCTGTGTGGTTCTTATTCTTCAATACGCACAGAACAAGGGTGTTGTTGTGCTGCTTCTCATTCACGTGCAAACAAAACTTGCTGCTTACCTATTCTTCTTCACGTGCAAAGAGTTTCCAGGAGAGAACAGGCGTTGCTGTGCTGCTTGGTAGAGAAAGTAACTACAGTTGTACAGCTACAAGTGTTGTTGTCTTCTTCCTTCTTCCTGACGTGCACAAAACTAGGGAAGAACAAAGTGCTGTTGCTCTGCACCTTCTTTTTGAACGTCAAAATAGGAGAAAATAGGGAGGAGATCGATGCCCATTTAACGCTCAAAACAGGGGCGAAATACAACACCAATATAGTTTGCAAACTTCATAAACCCTTTTCCTCCTTTCCTTTTAATTAGTTTTCTTTGAATGAATCTGTTTTTGAATCTTCTAAGCATGTGTAGCTAGACTAATTCTTTGGTTAAGGGTGAAATTTCAAAACCCTAAACATGATTAACCATTAATCAATTTCAGATTTTTCTTTCATCACTCGTTTGAATTTGTTAATATTCCACTGCTATATTGTTTATGAATTACTGTCTCGTTTGTTTAGGTGCGCAACTAGATGAATGTGATAGTTATTTGATTTCTAGTTTAGGGTTTTCATTCATTTTGTCAAAATTTCTAGACAAAAGTAGCAGATTGTTGTCAACAATTATGAGAGATTTTCGTTTGATTGCAAGTGGAATATAACTCAAGTTAAATAAACCGAGTTTGTATGTTTATTGCTTGATTTAACCTATGTCTTTCTTGAATTATTGATTTCATTAAATTAAATTTAGAGAGCTTGTTCTAGGTTGTTTAATAGAAATAGATTGAGTGAAGAGCTTGTTTTACTCAACGACAAAGTGGAGAAGAATCGAGATAATCGAACTTGTGGTTGTCTTAGGGTTATTAATTTCAAAAGAAAGTGAAAGATAAATCTGATTATTAATTATAAATCATATATAGAGGTGGCGAATGATCTCTTAACCATATTTCTCATCATATTTTTTTAACCTTTTAAATTCTATTTTTCTTAGATTCTAATTTAGCTAGTTGTTTTCCTTTAATTTGTTTACATATCAAATCGAAGCCAATTCCCCCCCCCCCCCCTCAATTTTGTGTGCAACATGTTTAGTGTGTCTTTAGTGTGTCTACATAGTCTTAATTATTTTTATTCAGTTTAAGTATGTTTTTGAATTTTATTTTAATCTCTAGTTAGTTTCGGTTGGTTTTGTGTCAATAACTTATACAATTAGGAACAATCTTTTACGGGAATGACCCTTGCTTGCTACTATACTCAATAATCATCTTACTTAGTGCAGGGATTTTAAGTGATACACTTTTTAGAGTATCAATTTTGGCGCCGTGTCGCCGGGGTTTATTTTTCCTAATTAATTCGTTATTTATTTTGTTTTCTATTTTAGTATTCGTCTAAATAGTTTTTATTTTTATTTTTCTAGGTATTTTATGAATGAATGTCCGAGCTTAATGGTGAAGAGGTAGACCAAAGACTTAAAGGGATATTGGAATTCACATCGTCTTATTTGAGGTCAAAAGAGCAGTTTGCACCTTTTCTACCATCAGCATCATTTTCACATCCAATTTGCACACCACCTGAATACACTCGAAGATTACATACTTCCCTTCCACCTAATCCACCAAGGGACTCTTCAAACCAGTTAGTTACATTCGAGCAAGAAGTTATGGCAGGCAATCATAGAACACTTAAGGAGTTGGCTGCACCAGATTTGGACCAGTAGCCTTTTTGCATTCAGATTTGAGCTCAAATCAGGAATGATGCATCTTCTACCAACTTTCCATGGTTTTGCAAGTGAAGATCCAAACAAGCACCTTAAGTAGTTTCATGTAGTGTATTCAAGTATGAAACCAACAACTGTCTCTGAAGAGCAAATTAAGTTGAGAGCTTTTTCATTCTCTTTAGCGGACAATGCAAAGGAGTGGCTTTATGATCTACCATCCGGCACCATTATCACTCGAGCGTGGTGCGCGCCGAATTCTGGTTCCACAGACTGGCGACTCCACTGGGGATTTTAGGGATCTAACTTGAAAAGTGATGAAAGAATTTTATGGATAATATGATCATACACTTCTCGGGCTTGCACACACACGGAACGCACCCATTCATTTGCATTTGCATTTGCATCTCATATTCTTTGTGATCCTATAGGAAACAAACCTGTAGTTGCGGTAGGTCTCGTCCCGACTGGGTGGTCATATAGGAATAACGACCGAAACTCCACACCCTCCGCCTTGTACTAACGACCAGTCTTCGGACTGCGAGGTGTATATTGCCGATGTGACCCAAACCTTTACCCGAATACAGAGTTTAGTTGAGCCCTGCATACATGTAGTAGCGGTAGATGTATTCCTAGGAGTAATCCAAAGGACTGCATTCATGCCGCACAATATCCAAGGCATAAGCACGGTAGAGGTTTTTTGTGTTACTAATTTTGCTGGTCAATGTGCATCTCAACTAGGTACTAGGTATTTGTCGTAGACTAGTAGAAGACTATAGAGGCAGCCTGTGCTGCGGTGGATGAATAAGAACACAAACACGAGCCGCCAGTTAGAATGGATCAGTTCACAAGGGACAAGTCAGCAAAGTGGGAGAGTGTGGGTTAGGCCGACCAAGCGACTGACAAAAACTACCTCAGAAATGGCAGATGATAATGCGGGTACAGGCACTTCCGAGGCCGCAACAACTCAAAGTATGGATGAGATGATTAAGGCCAGTCTGGCCAGGGTCATAAAAGAGGATCTGGGCATGATCCTAGAAAAGCTAGTAATCGAAAAGCTGGCATCACAGAACTCTCCGTCTGAGAAAACCGATGCACCCACTGAAACTAGAAGCGTGGAAGAAGAGCGAGACTCCGCTTCCGACCAAAGAAGACTGGAAAAGGGGAAGGCCCCGATGCAGGAGCCAACAAAGAATGCTCTTATGTTCATGATTGATGATTCGCCACGAAAGTCACAAGATAAAGCACCCCATAATGATTTAACTCATGACCGACCGTTTAGTCATGATAACAATCGGTATGATGAGTGGCGTCCAGAATATGGGAAGCAGCGAGATACATTATATGAGGGGTGATCAAGAGGCTCCAACGCCTAGAAGGTTTCACCACCTACGACGTTAATTCCTGGTACCAGCCACCAGATGAGCAATTGCCGCCTAAATTCAAATTCCCTGAGATGACTAAATATGACGGAGCTGGGCCACCGAAAGCTCACGTTTTGATGTACATAGGATGCATGAAGGCAATGGGGGTCAGCGACAATATGCTCGCCCATTTGTTCCAGAGAAGTTTAGTTAGAAATGCCTTAGAGTGTCTTATGGAGTTAGATCCATTGAAGTATCCCTCATGGTCAATGCTGGCGGACGCCTTTAGCAGACACTTCAAGTATGGCGGGGATACCAGAGTCACCCGTAGGCAGCTAGAAGCCATGCATCAAGGGCCCAATGAATCCTTCACCGATTACATTGAAAGATGGAGAAGGAAAGTTTGAGAAATGATCGATCGTCCTAGTGAGGAGGAACAAATAACAATCATCCGAAAGAACCTAAAGCCAAACTACCAAAGAATGATGAGTGTTGTAACCAAATCCAGGCTAGACAAATTCATTCAAGCTGGAACCCAAGTAGAGGACACCCTCAAAGATGAGATGTCCTCTGAGCCAAAGGTGAAGAGATTCGGGAAGGAACATGTGAACTATGTCTCTAATGGTCACGGATAACAACGACCATTTCAGTTACATAGCAACCGGTCAGGTCAGCAGAATCAGCAATCACAAGGTTATCGGGTTGTTCATAGTAGCCAACGAAGGGATCATGGGTATAGATCGAATAGGCCCAAGAGAGAGTTATCTAAACTGAATCATCTTATGAGTGTACTTTTATCAGGATTGTTAGAAGCAGGGTTGGTGACTCACAGGGAACCATTACTAGTGCCTGAAACTTCTCCTATAGGGTATAATCCAAGTCAACATTGCGATTTCCACCAGGGGCCAGCTCACCTGACTGACAATTGTTGGGCACTTAGGCACGAAATACAAAACTTGTTGGACGATGGGAAGATCTTTATGGAAGGGGTGCAAGTGCCCGGGAAGCCTAACATCAACACGAACCCGCTCCCGAATCACCAAAAATGATGGGAGAAGAAACGTAAACTATATTGGGACAGAGGAGTCTGAAGATCCCACGAAGTTGATTCGAAAGAGGGAATCTGCAGAAATCGCGATAGCCTACGGTACACCTCTAGTTACAACAAGTGTGTATCAAGTTGGTGAGTCTAGTCAGAGACCTCTCACCCTCAATGAACTTGCGGCCAGGGGTAGGAAGCTAGAATTGGAAAAACTCTTGCCAGTTCAAACCAAAGAAACAACCCGAGTTCAAGAAGAGGAACGAGAGAATCAAGTTCCTGAAACCAGCCTAGTTATAATAGAAACCCCGTTGTTCACAATCAACAAGATGACCCCTATTGGATTCAAGATACTACCAAAAGGAAAGACTATCAGAATGGAGGATTTGTCAAGACCCCCAGTCAATTTAGTAGAAAGTCTTATCCCAAGCTGTTTCGACCATGGGAACCAGAGAGTAGCATACTTCTTACGAAAGCAAAGGTTCTTTCCAGGAATGGGTTTAAGCAGATACCAACAAGGCAGGACTCAGCCTGTAGAAAGTAAGACAGTGCGACTTGAAGGAATCTATGGCCTGGGATATCATCCCACAGGGGAAGAAATCAGTCGGGATCCGATCGAGAAAAGAAGGAAAGTGCAAGTAAAGAATAGGGGTGAACCTTATGTCCCTCTCGCAATTGACTGGTCGAGGCAGCCTAGGTACCCAGAATGTTTGTGAACAAGGGCCATCATACTGCAAAACCACCCCTTCGAAGGAGGCTGAACCACTCTAAAAAAGAGATGGAGATGAGAAAATCAGAAAAAAGGGAACTATCAGATGACACACTGCTGACAGGGATCAGCCAGCTATACATAGAATCCTGTACCGAGCAGCAGAGTGTTCTGAATGTTCACACGATTTCCGAGGACTCAGAGTTGGACGACACAGCAACCTCAAGCTTGAGAAGGATGACGGCCAAGGATCACATAGCATCAAAGACCCAATGGGCAAATGCAGAGGAATATCGTGCAACCTTCAAACCTCTGAACAAGAAGAGGACATGAAAAGAATACCGCAAATATCTCCCTCCAAGTAAGAAGAGGATGACAGCAGTGCAAGTTCGAGCGCGCCTTTAGCCTGCTCGAAAGAAAAAGATCGCATCCAGCTCAGAGCGCCTTATCACACAGGTAACCAAAGCATCTCCTCAAACAATCAATAATTAGGCGGACATCGACCGCAAAAGGTCAAAAGGAGAATCGCCTGAAAGCCTCACAGGTACGCAATAGGTCCATATGATCTCTGAAGATATGGACCTCTAACCTCATCTCTTTGTCCGTTCTGTTAATGATAATCTTGCTCGCGATACTAACCATTTTGCAGGTAAGTCTCCTGGTGCCACAACATCTGGCACAAAAAAATAGCCTGAATCAATTGGAAAAAGGGGCATCCTCGTCTGAAGAGGAAGAAGTGTGGTCCCCAACAGATTTTGTTTCTGCTTTGAGTTTTCCATTATTTTCAAAAAACCAAAAATATCAAAATATTTTCAAAAACTATAAAAAAATTAAAAATTTAAAAAACCAAAAAGATGTTTTGTGCATAAATGATTTTGAAGAAGCAATATGTGACCTCGAAATTGGCAATGAATATGAATACGAGCCCGAAGCAGACGACAGGGTCGCTATCCGGGAGGAAATGCCTGAGGAGATCCAGGAATTGCTGGATCGTCATGAAGACAGGTCACCGTCAACTGAGGAAGACTTTGAATTGATAAACTTGAACTCTAAAGACCAACCTAAGTTGGTGAAAATTGGTACCACCTTGTCTCCAGATGAACGGGAGGCTATGATTGAGTTGCTAAAGGAATAAAAAGATATCTTTGCTTGGTCATATGAGGACATGCCAGGACTAGATGCTAAAATGGTGGTTCACAGGCTACCTACTTATCCTGATGCTAAACCAGTTAAACAAAAGCTTAGAAGATTGAGACTGGAATGGACAGTGAAGATCAAAGAAGAAATCTCCAAGCAGTTGGATGCAAAGTTCCTGGTCCCAATTACATATACAGATTGGTTAGCTAACATTGTACCAGTACCCAAGAAGGATGGAAAAGTTCGAATGTGCATTGATTACAGGAACCTCAATAAGGCGAGTCCGAAAGATGACTTCCCATTACCACACATTGACATACTAGTCGACAATGCCGCTGGCCACGGTTTGTTGTCTTTTATGGATGGGTTTTCCGGATACAATCACATCAAGATGGCAGAAGATAATATGACATCGTTCATTACACCTTAGGAAATATATTGCTACAAAGTAATGTCGTTCGGACTTAAGAACGCTGGAGCTACTTACCAAAGGGCCATGCCCACTCTCTTCCACGACATGATCCACAAGGAGTTGGAGGTTTACATGGATGACATGATTGTCAAATCCGAAAGAAGAGAGGATCACATTAAGGACCTGACCAAGCTCTTCAAGCGTCTAAGGAAATTCAAGCTAAGGCTCAACCCTAGTAAATGTGTATTCGGGGTTAAATCAGAGAAATTATTAGGATTTATCGTCAGCCATAGAGGTATCGAAGTTGATCCAGCCAAAGTGGAGGCCATTGCAGATATGCCTCCACCTCGCAACGAAAAAGAAATTCAAGGGTTTCTAGGAAGGATTCAGTACATCAACAGATTCATAGCTCAACTCACGCCCATTTGTGAGCCCATCTTCAAATTGCTTCGAAAAGATGTTCCCAAGAAATGGAATGAAGATTGCTAGAAGGCATTCGACAAAATTAAAGATTATCTGCTGAGCCCTCCCGTACTGGTCCCACCTGTCCCGAGAAAACCTTTGATCCTATACATCTCTGTTACTGACACTGCAATGGGAGCAGCTCTGGGGCAATATCATGAGATAAAGTACACACCTTTAGAGAAGACTTGCTTCGCGTTAGTATGGGCCACGAAAAGGCTCAGACATTACATGTTGTCACATTCAATCCAGCTGCTCGCATTAATAGATCCAATCAAATATCTGTTTGAGAAACCAGCTTTATCTGGGAGAACTGCTAGGTGGCAACTACTTTTATCAGAGTTCGACATAACTTATGTTACACAAAAGTACATAAAAGGGAGAGCAGTAGCTGACCATCTTGCCGCCCATCCACTTCCAAATAAAACAAAAGTGGTAACAGAGTTCCCTGATGAGTACATATTCGCAACAAAACCAGACGACGCAGAAGAAGTGGCACCTTGGAGAATGTACTTCGATGGAGCCCACAATAAAATAGGCAGAGGAGTAGGGGCAATGCTTGTATCTCCTGAGGGAGTCAAAACACCTGATAAGTACATATTCGCAACAGAACCAAAAGAAGCAGAAGAAGTGGCACCTTGGAGAATGTACTTTGATGGAGCCCACAATAAAATAGGCAAAGGAGTAGGGGAGATACTTGTATCTCCTGAGGGAGTCAGAACACCTATCGCCATCAGATTGGGGTTTCCCTGTACGAACAACATAGCAGAGTATGAAGCTTGCATCGCTGGTTTGAAGGCAGCCCTTTCCCTATCAGTCAAAAGATTAATGGTTTACGAAGATTCTCTCCTGATCATTAAGTAAGTTTAGGGTGAGTGGAAGCTAAAGAACGAACAGTTGGTACCCTATCATGAGTACCTCTTGAAATTGGTTAACGAGTTTGATGAAGTCGAATTCCATCACGTATTCAGAAATAAAAACTATTGTGCAAATGCTTTAGCAGTGTTATCATCTTGGCTAACTATTCCACAAGGAGCTACTGTTCGACCAATTGAGATAGTCCAAAGAGATGAACCCACATACTGCTACCAAGCGCAAGAGTTCGAAGAGCAAGAGCTTAATGAGCCTTGGTATACAGACATTAAAATATTCTTGGAGACCCAAGAATACCCAGAAGGCGCGACCAGGAGAGATCGACGGTTTATTAGATCTTGGGCCTCAGGGTTTGCTCTATGTGGAGGTCATATATTCAAGAGATCCTTTGATAATACACTGCTAAGATGCGTAGACAAAGATGAAGCACTGAACATTCTGAAAAAAGTCTATGCAAGAGTATGTGGTCCACACATGTGTGGTCAAAAGTTGGCTAAGAAGATCCACATGTATGGGTACTACTGACGAACAATGGATACTGACTGTGAAAAGTTGATCAAAAAATGTCATGAATGCCAGATACACAGAGATCTGATCCATGCTCCCCCGGTAAATCTAAATTGTCTAGCGTTGCCTTGGCCCTTTTTAACATGGGGGATCGATGTGATAGGCAAGATACACCCATCTTCATCAAGTGGACATGACCACATGATCGTCGCAATCGACTATTTTACAAAATGGGTAGAAGCAATCTCGTGTAAAAGTATCAAGTCGGCTCCCACCGCGAAGTTCATCCAAAATCACATCATCTGCAGATATAGAGTGCCTCACGAAATCATCTTAGATAATGGTCTGAACTTCATCGGTTCTGAGGTACGCCATTTGTTTGACAAATATAGGATCCAATACCACAACTCGTCACCTCACAGGCCAGAAACTAATGGTGCAGTAGAGGCTGTCAACAAGACATTAGTCAAAATCCTGAAAAAGATGACTGTGACTTATAAGGACTGGAGCGACAAGTTGCCCTATGCGTTATGGGCCTATCGCTTCTCAATTCGAACGCCAACAGGGGCGACACCATTCTCTCTTATATACGGAATGGAGGTCGTGCTTCCAATCGAAATGAAAATTCCAACACTCAGAGTTTAATGGAAGGAACCGAGGATGAAGCCGATTGGATCCAGTCCAGGGTAGACGCTTTGAACTGCATTGATGAGAAAAGGATGAGCGCAGCAAGTCATACACAGTCTTACTAACAAAGGATAGCTCGTAGCTTTAACAAGAAGGTCCGACCAAGAAACTTGAGCGTAGGCGACCTTGTACTCAAAGAAATTAGTCCCGTAGATCATTCTGACGCAAGGGGAAAATTCAAACCCAATTGGGAAGGTCCCTACATCATTAAGAATATCCTTCCAGAGATAGTTGTCCGATTGACAGATCTTAATGGGATTGAGCATCAAAGGACTACAAATGCGGACCAACTCAAGAAGTACTACGCTTGAGGTGACCACTCGACTCTTAGACTAGGGGCAAGTGAAGCCAACAGAGGTCCAAAAATGAGGCATTTCTTTGGCCGATATCCAAATTTCTAAAAAGAACCTAGTTGAAACTTCATTGTCGCTAGAAAACAAGTTTGAGCCTAAGCCTTTCCTTTGTACATAGCAAATAATCCCCTCTCTAAATTGGAAAGATTTTATCTTCTCGTTTGTACATATGTTCCCGCCCTAAGGGCAACAATATCTAAAAATCCAATATAAAATCAAATATCAAAAATCCAAAAAAATAAAAAAAGAAAACCCAAAAAGATCCAAAAATCTGAAAAATTGAAAAAAACTGAAAAAAATTGAAAAACCAAAAATCAAAAAAAATAAAAAATCCAAAAAAAGCAAAGCAATAAAAAGCTCAAAATCCCTAAGTTAAGCAAGGGGCAGTAGTAAAAAGAGGGAAAACCTTGAAAAGTCAGACTCATCAATTTTTCGAGCCTTTATCTTTATCTTTTCAGATTATGTTGAAAACATCATAGAGGTTTTTATGGATGATTTTAGTGTCTATGGTGACTCTTTTGACAAATGTTTAGATAACCTTACACTTGTTCTTAAACGTAGCATGAAAACTAACCTTATGCTTAATTGGGAGAAATGTCACTTTATGGTAGATCATGGTATAGTTTTAGGTCATATCATTTCTACTAAAGGAATAGAAGTAGATAAATCTAAGATAGATCTTGTTCGCTCCTTACCACCTCCCACAAGTGTGAGGGAGGTTCGTTCTTTTCTTGGTCATGCAGGATTTTATCGAAGGTTTATCAAAGATTTTTCAAAGATTGCAAGGACCTTATGCAGATTATTACAAAAGGACGTGACATTTGAATTCAATGAAGAGTGTAAAGAGGCATTTGAGCGACTGAAAAGGCTCTTGACTCCTATTATTCAGCCACCAGATTAGAGCCACTACACCAAAATCGCCTATTTGTAACGGTTATAACCGTTACTAATAATTTTTGTAACGTTTATAAACATTAAAAATATGGCGTTATAAATTTGTAACGGATGGTTTGTCATGTTTATAATCGTTATACATTTATTTTTTTGTCACGATTATAATTGTTACTATTTCACATTTGTCACGGTTATATTTCCAAGAAATTTTGTAATTTTGTCAAAATTTGTCACGATTATAAGTGTTAGAGAAGTGTTTTGCAACTGTCTAATTTATCACGGTTATAACCGTGACAAATTTTTGTAATTTAAAGAAAAATTATTTTTATTTTAGCCCCCATTTGGGAATCACTAAACGTCTGCACCTGCACCCAAAATCTCTAACCCAAAAAATCCATTCTCACCTAGATAAAGCCCTACATCCCTCAAATAAAAAACTACACATGCAAATATTAAACAAGAGAACACTAAATTGAATAAAAAATGCAATACATCCCTCAAGTTTGATAAAACAAAGTTTTACAATAATGGTTACTACTCCAACTTCACACTCAGAATCCAGCAGCACTTTGTGTTTGAGGACATGCTTAATTGAAGAACACACTTAAACTTGTCACCTGTAAAATTGAACGAAAAAAATCTGGTTAGACTAGAAAGAATACGGTTTTCAAGTCAAGTAAGAAGTTACATGTAACACTAGAGAGCACTAAGTTGAAAGGAATAACACGAACATGCAAATAAGTAAACCACAGATTAGATAACTTTCAACTAACAAAAAAATAGAGTATAAACCCAAACCAAATTAGGTTGGATCGGTCGTGGATTGTATAAGGCTGGTACCTAATTGAACTAGTAATTCTGAGTTACTAATTTTTGGTCTTATCAAAAAAAGATAACCTATTTTTAGATCACTAAGGATAAACCAATTAGACAATTAAGCTAAATACATGAGAAATTAAAGGAAACATGATGAAAAACGGATTGATTTGTTTAAACGAGCCTAATAATTTTTTTAATGGATCAAAACCAATATTTGCATCTTATGCAAGTACCCACCTGCAAACCCTTTTTATCCCAATTTATTTATCGGACTTACAAATCCTTCATCTTCTCCTTTGTTTCCCATTAGCAACCCCTTCATCTTCCCCTTTGTAACTCTTTTTTTTAGAAAGGATCTGCAATCTTCCCCTTCCAAAGTTCAGCAAAAAACAGAAGAAGAAATAAGTACAATTGATTACACATCTGACCTTCTTAAGACCATGAATCTTCTCTGTATTGCTTTTATACTAAGCACTATCCAAAATCCACAAAAATTCCATTCTTACAAATAAGAAATGGACACCAAAGCCCCAAAATCCCATCATTATAATGCATTTTTCTTTCAGCATCTTCTTTACTCATTATCATACACACCAAAGCCCCAAAATCCCATAAACAAATCAATGTCTAAGTCCAAAAATCCCAATTTTCAGAAAAACTACAAACTATTAACATCTTGTTTAAGCATTACACACCAAAGCCTTAAAATCCCATGAACAGATATTCATAAAAAAATCCCATAAAGAGATCAATCACTAAGCACCAAAATCCCACTTTACCCCAAAATAAATCAATTATAATAAACATCCTTACCTCATTATAATACATAGAAAAAAATCTAAACCTGGTTTCTTACATGGTATACTGAAGTCCACAACTCCATAAAATACAAAAGATGAAATTGAAATAAAATACTATACCCTAGCCCAAAACCCACCAAATAAAGAAAATATTTATGGAGATCGAAGCTAAAACCTCAAAAGTGAAAGAGAAAAATGAGGTTATTACCTGCAACACTAGTGGTCGTTATCTTGCTTCAAACCTCATTCGTTTACGCTGCAAACCTTTCTCTATACACACTTTAATACTGTGAGCTAGCTCATCCTTCACCAAAAAAATAACTGAGTAAATACTAAACACTAATCTAGAGAGATGGAGATGGAGACAGACTGAGAGCAGGAGAGAAAATAGAAAGAGAGAGAAAGGGAGGGAGAACTTGACCTAAAAATTTTGGGTAATGGTGTCTGGAGATGAAACATTAGATGGAAAAGAGAACTCGATCTCTGAATTTCGGACATCCGTGAGCTAGATCCTTCACCAAAAAACAAAATAAACAAAATTAAAACCATATTAAGAGAAATGAAGAGGGTGACATTTTAAAATAGAGAGGGAGATCACGGCGCACCTTTAAACTAGAGATGGAGAAGAAGAAATCTGGATTTTGTAGCTGCTTTGCCCTAATTAAAAAAGATGGAGACAGCTACTTCTTTATTTCTGGTCAAAAAAAGAAAATCCCATATTTCCCATCGTCCTCACCAACAAAGACAAGAAATCAAGAGTTCACCAATTTTTATACTTATACACATAAAGTGAAAAAAGAAAAGAAAAACAGATTAGAAAAATGAAACCCTAAACCCAATTTTTTTTATCGGTCACCACTTTTAGGGCTTTTTCACATAAAGCAAAGAAGAATGAGGTTTGGGAGAAAGAAAATCCTACTTACAGAGGCAAATAAAGACCTTCAACACTTAAATGCATCACCAAAATCAAAACCCAGAGATCAAAAGAAGACGTGGAAAGTGGAAACCCTAACAAAGCGGGCAAAAATATAGAAGAAAGAAGAAAAAGAAGAAGAAGAAGAAGATGATGAAGTTATGATTTGTGTGCACAGAACTGAAGTACTCTTTTCTGCGAGGGAGAGAGATGGAACAGAGAGACGGAGGAGAGAGAGAAGGAGCAGAGCGGATCTCACTTGGCTCGTAATCGCTACAGCCACCACCTCTCGAAGGGCCGCCCGAGATGGAAAGAGTGAAAATAGAAGAGGAAAATAGAAAATGAGATTAGGTTTTCATAAATGATAATAATACCCTTTAAAAAGGGTATAAAGACTTTAAAACCTATTCTGTTTAACGATCTTAAATGTTACAAAAATCCATACAACGTATAATCTATAACTTGGATATATTATAACGAATATGGACGTTTTATAACACTTATAAATGTGACAAAGCTTATAACGGTAATAAACGTTACAAACCAAAAAAACTGTGTGTTACAAAAACCCCATTCTGGTGTAGTGAGCCATCCATTTGAGTTGATGTGTGATGCGAGTGATTATGCCATAGGTGTAGTCTTAGGGCAGCGAGTTGGCAAGCTTCCTCATGCCATCTATTATGCATCCAGGACCTTGAATGATGCACAACTTAAAGTACTCCACAACTGGAAAGGAGCTCTTAGCGGTTATTTTTGCTTTAGAAAAGTTTCGTTCTTATTTAATTGGCACTAAAGTAACCGTGTTTTCTGATCATGCAGCTCTTAAGTACTTGCTCACCAAAAAGGATGCAAAGCCGAGGCTCATAAGGTGGATACTTCTTTTGCAAGAGTTCGATCTAGACATCAAAGACAAGAAAGGTAGTGAAAATCTGGTTGTAAACCACCTTAGCCGCCTCATTCATGATGAAGATGCACTTCCTTTGCAAGAAAACTTCCCGGATGAGCAGTTACTTACTGTGGCAACCTCGGCCCCTCGGTATGCGGACATACTAAATTATTTGGTCACCAAACAGATGCCGGATGATTTAACTCATGCTCAAAAGTACAAACTGAAAAAGATCGCAGGGCAATATGTGTGGGAT
>MVGT01002934.1:12232-25046 GCA_002174775.1 Macleaya cordata
ATTTTGTTTCTTCTCACTACATATATATTATCACAGGGAACAACAAACATAACTATATATTCTATCACAGTTATATCCTTATTATGTGAGAAATGTGAATGTCGTAGTTATTTGCAGGTTCCTCCTGGTCCTACTTTGATGGGATTTCAGTTGAGTAGATGAGAAAAAAAAATAGGTGGCAAATTTTAGTGCATACCTTTTGCTTAATTTTGTTTCCACTGCGTATTTTCTGTATGCACTGTGTCTATTAGGTGATAAAAGGTCCAGTTTACAGGGGAGACTCTGCCGGAATTGAGTCTCTTTGTAAACTGATGGTAATGTCCCTTATTTTCGGGGTACGGGGCGTTACATAGAAGATGGGAATGTTTTGCAGATCAGAGAAGGAATAAAAAAGGAAATCAGAGCTGAAGATGCAATCTTTCATGTTGCAGAAAGAGGTACTATCGATTTTTTTTAAGGAAAATTGGGTTGCATTACTTGGAAAAACTCACCTGACTCAAATCTCCTCTTTTCTATAATTTAGGAATATAAAAGATGCCCTAATCATAATCGTTTGTGTGCTGAAGAACTCCGTTCAATCTTCAGACAAAATCGAACGAAGAATCAGCATGAAGATGGTATCTCACTTCGAGACGAATGTGAGTCTCCAATCAAGACAACAGTTACCGATCCAAAGAATCAGTCGGATTAAAACATACAACGTAGATAGAAACATCACAAAGACAAAGACACGTGAAAGTGGACCACATCTACCAAAGTAATAAAGAAATTTGATCTCAAAAGCGAAAAATGTCAAAAAGTTGTATAGATACCACTTTGTTAATGGAAATCTTTTAATTGTTTTCATTCAAATCAAATTGTCCAATATATTGAATATATTAATATCTATTAACCAACTGTTCACATGTATTAAAAATTTGAAAAAGATGAAAATTTATACACGGTGAATGGTGTGGTAATTATATGGATTTGAAATCTGGTGTATCATTGAGAAGATATACAAGAGAAATAACAAATAAAGATTATTATTGAAGGTTGGTCCAGTCGAAAATTAGTGATGAATAAATTAAATCTGTCTTAATGAGGAAGATCTAGAGATAAAGGGGGGGGGGTTATTCAATCATGATTTTTATGGACTTCCATGGACTTTCATGGACTTCTGAAATCAGGTGTTATTGGTTCAAGACTTTGAGAGAGTCTTGCAAAGTCATGTGTTATTGGTTCAAGACTTTGAGAGTCTTGCAAAGTCATGTGTTATTGGTTCAAGACTTTGAAAGAGTCTTGCAAAGTCATATGTTATTGGTTCAAGACTTTGATGGAGTCTTGCAAAGTCATGTGTTATTGGTTATAGACTTTAAAGTCCATGACTAGTCCATGACTTTGATAAATTTACTTTTTTATGGACTTTCATTGACTTTGAAAGACTTTTGTGTACAAATTGGCTTGTATGAAATCCCACCAAAATAGGTGGGATTGTCATGGACTTCATATTAATAATTAATATTGAATTAATAAATAATAAATAATAATTAAGATTAATTATTGTGGTGGACATAATAATAAGTAAAATTAATATTTAATATTTAATATTAATAATATAATTAATAATATAAATAGTTATGATTGATAACTAATAAAAATCATGACAACTATTATTTATTTATAATCATTACTTATTATTATTAATAATTTATAATAATTATAAATATGAATAATTAATATTAATAAATATAAATTAAACTATTATTGTTACTATAAATAATCTAACCATTCTAAGAGTCAGTAGAAATCTATGGATTTTGTGATGTTTTGTTGAAATTCATTAATTTATTATTACAAAATATAAGAAGTCTGCAGGAGTCTACAAGAGTCTGCAGGAGTCTATAGGAATCTGCAGCAAGAGTATGCATGAGTCTTCAAGACTCTGCGCAGGAGTCTGCAGGACTCTACAAGAATCTGCAGGAGTCTGTCAAAGTCTGTTGAAGTCCATCACTTTAAAGAGTCCGTGAAAGTCCATGAAAGTCTAGATTGAATACCCCTGTAAAAGAGTGTGAGGTCTTGAGAGGTGATGGTGTTGGTGTGGTGGTAGAGACTGAGAGTGGAAGAAGTGGAAATGGTGACGATGGAGGCTGGAGTCGGTGGCTGTCTTCATGTTGTGTCAAAATCAATTTAAAATTTTTTTTATCTCAAAATGGTTTGATTTTGACTTTCTGTAATGTCAGTTTTTTAAATTTTTTTATAGATAGTATTTCAGTCCATTATGCTCAATTTGAGATAGTGTTAGATTTTATTTTATTTTTTAATATAATGCTTATGTCAATTACTCACAATTTGAGGTCGTGTTTTGAAAACAACTTAATTAAGGGTGTGCCAGTAGGAGCACAATTATGCAAATTGTAGCTGTAGACTGGACACATCCTTATTGGTTGATAGAAGTGCTTTTGTAGGTAACCGGTTAAGAGTGACAAGCCAAAAGAAAATTTTTAACTTTTCTGGGCAGTTTTCCTTCCAACAACAAGATAGTGTATTATTCCTACGTGGATATAAACTTCCTTTATTTTGTAATTATTTTATTTCTAATATATTCTGAAATATAGATAAAAAATGCTAAAACTCCGACCCCTTAAAATTGTTTGGAAGTCATCGTTGATGATTCATAAATGTTAACTTTCAATTAACAGTGGTTTTCTGTAACATTATTTAATTTTGAGATGTTGAAATTTTCCATCCTCTAAAAAAACCATCACTCAGGATCATATCTATTGATCCACATTCAACATATTATTTGAGATATTTAGGATATCAACAAAGGAGTCATTATATTATTATTTAATAATAAGTGAGGAAATTAATGAATAAAACGGTCCATCAAATTATGTTTAAAGTTCTATTGTGGTATATAGTATGCATTTACAACTCAATTATCATTTTCCGTTAATGTTATTAAATGGCAATTTTTTATTCTATATTTATATGACCAATAACACTTAATTACTAATTATTATTAATGGTAATTTTATGGCACTACAACAGTTACCATATAATTTATAGGGTTTAATATTAGTATACTATTTGAATATTAATATATTATAGATAATATAAAGTAATTACCACTAGGAATTAACATTAATTTTATTGTTGTAGTCATGCTATACTATTTGGCATCTAAATTAGTGGTGCTTAGAATATTAATACAAAGTAATTACCAGTAGTAATTAACATTAATTTTATTGCTGTAATCATGCTAAATTTGAGAATGTAAACGTGATTGTTGTTGCAAACAACTGCTTGCTCAGTTGGTTAGCATCCCTGCTTATAACTTGGAGGTTTTGGGTTCGAAACTCCTTGGATGTGGTATTACCATTGAGTGAGACCCATGTAATTTCTATCTATATAATATATATATATACATATATATATATATGTGTGTGTGTGTGTAGGTACCCGTTTGGGGTGTTCTATTCGCTGTTATGGGGCGAATTTCTCTTCGCTATTATGGGCGACTTCTCTTATACTTAAGAATGTTTGTGGCAGTTATGTGCTCATTCCTCACCCAATACTTGCGGTTTTCTAAGCCATGTAATCCGGACAATAGTCCCACTTCTACCAAAAAAAAAAATGATTGTTGTTATTACTATTATTATTCATCGGTATGAACACGGTTAATGCTATTCCCATTAATATATTATCCGTTACAAATTTGAAATTTTCATTCCTTATTAAGGTCCATTATAATATATTATTGATTTTTATTCCAACGGTACCAGCACAGATTCAATTATGGACTGAACAGTCCCCACAAATTAAAGAATGTTCCTAATTAAGCAATTTAGTAATTACCAATTGATTTAAACAACTAACAAAAAAATACAACGAAAAACAAATTTGTTAGGATCGACTGTTATTATTTAGACTGTTTTCCATAAAGAATATACTGTTTTAAAATTCCTAACAATTGCTATACTAATCCACTATTTCAAATTAAACGACTCCTCTCTCTCTCTCGTTCTCTCTCTCTCTCTCTCTCCCATACTGTTCCAGTCTCAATTTCTCCATAGCACAAACCTCACTGCATCTCAAGAGTTGAACAGCTTCTCTATTTTTATTTCTCAAGAGGCAAGCAAAAAATAACTTTTAAGCATCGGGAGAATTCCTAATAAAGTAAGTTACCATTAAGATAACAATTTTTTTTTTATTTATGTGTAAATTGGGTTGCTAATCTTTTACATATGTGTTATTCTATGTAGAATTCCATCTCCGCCTCTGCTACTCACAACATATAAGGATATTTTTGTCTAAAAATCGAAATTGAGTAAGTTTCAATTGCTAAAAATAAACATTTTGGAGTGAACAGTGGGGATCAAAATGTTTATGTTAAGAACATGTAGTGCTTTACCATAGATCTATATTTTGTGAAGATGATTTACATCTTTATGTTTACTTTTAATCCAATACAGGATGATTTTCAAATACAGTTGCCCGCTAAAATTAAGGATTATAAAAAATTTCTCCTGTATACTCAAATTTAAGTCCAAATCAAGATCGACCAGATATTGTGGCTCGAGTATTCATGATCAAGTTAGATCAACTCATGAATGACTTATGTGAAGGCAAACATTTTGGAAAGGTTAAAGCAGGTAAGAAAATTACACTCGATACAACTAAATCTATTTAATTTCGAAGTTTTGACAAAACTAATGCATATAAAATACTAATTTTTTTTTTTATAAATCTCAACAGCAATCTACACAATTGAGTTTTAGAAAAGGGGACTTCCACATGCTCACATCTTATTATTTTTGCACGAGGAAGACAAACCGATAACACCATCAGACATAAATAAGATCATTTCAGCGGAACTACCAGACAATGACAATGATCCAATATCATTTGATTCAGTTGTCCAATTCATGATTCATGGACCTTGTGGGTCATTTAACCAACATTCACCACGTATGATTGGAAAAAAATGTTCCAAACATTATCTGAAAAAATTCAGCAATGGAACTACATTCGACGAAAGTGGATTTCTAAATTATATAATAAGGGATAACAAGAGAACAACCAAAACAAATCACATTGAAGTGGACAATATGTGTGTGATTCCACACAACATAGAATCAAGCTCACATCAATGTCGATATTTGTAACAAGACAAGATCAGTAAAATTTCTATTTAAGTATATAAACAAAAGAAGGGATAAAGTGACGATTGAGATTGGAAAGAATATATCAAATAATGAGACAAACTGAGAACAAGTAGTTCGTGAAGTCGATGAAGTTAAGACATATCTGGGTTGTTGTATTTTTTTGTGCTTTTGAGAATTCGATCTTCAAAGGAATTGGTTGCAATTATACAATAGCAAGATGGAAGAACTGTTTTTTTTATCCTCCATTGTTTTTTTTGGAGGGTTGATGGGTGTTGTTTTCTTGATGTTTTTTTATTTTCTTTCGTAAATTGCTTATTTACTTCTCTTTGATCAATGGAATTTTCTTTATCGATATTAAAAATAAATAAATGAGGAGGTGAGTCCTGTAACGAGGTTGAGGAAGAGTCAACAGAGTCTAAAATTGCTTCCTATGACGATCATGTTAAGGGAATTGTTGCAGGTGAGAATAGTGATAGTGAGGTACTACTCTCTCTTAAATTTTATGTCTCATTTAATTATGTTTGATAATTCTTAATTATTATTTTTATTTGTAATTAACTTATTTGTTTGATGAGATTCACAAACAATACAACAGGGAACTCCAAATTCCTTTTTGGGCCAGCATAAAAATGGCACATTGAGTCTTTGAGATTGAAGTTGAGGAAAATAATATGTGCAACTACTGCAAGACTGTAAAGCGTATCCTCTACTGAAGATTGTTCTATTTTCTTTCATATATGTGTACGTAATATATCGAGATGCCAATATTAATAGTAAATTCGTTAAGATGTTATGATATTCTTTTCTTTCTTTTTTTCAATTAAAGATGCTATAATAATAAATTCTTACCGACAAATAATAAAAGAGTGTGTAGACTTGACCCCGATGTTAAAAAAATCCTACTCATATAGGGTCCACATAGGGATGATTCATAGGCATGCTCATTCGAAATTCTCATCTCAGAGTTCATCACAATTTACCATTATTTCAAATAACAACTCTTAACACTAAATATTAACTCTCACATTAAATGAGCAATAACTCTCATATAAGTCTATGGAAAATATTTGTTCTAAAAAAAAGTCTATCGAAAATATATCATAAACATCATTTTCTCACATATTAAACTTCCTTAGTATAATGTACATGCGCATACACGCGACTACTGTTATATTTCTAAGCTTTTCAGGGTAGTGCTGGCCACCAAGGGGATTCGAACTCTCAACCTCCAATGAAACTTTTGAGTCGTGGCGTTATTAAACTATATTTCAATTTTAAAAACTATATTATTGTACAACTTTAATTAATTAAAAGTCTAATACAAAAGCCCAACAATAATCCGACAAAATTTACTTTTATTTAAAAATAAAATTAAATACACAATTTCATACAACTAAAATACTATTTGTGAAACCCAACAACTAAATAACCATACACACAGGGCCTAAAAAAATTTAAAATTTTTTTTAAAAGAAGTCATCGGGCCTTGCACGGGATATGGGGCTAGTTTGAGTATAAGAGAGGAGAACACCACTATTAACACAACTAAAAATGTCACCAATCATACAGAAAAACAACCCTTTTGGACAATGGAAATGCTTGAGTTACAATAAACTCCTACAAAATTTGCTACAGAAGGCAAATCCAACAGTTAGTATGTTTTACATACCCTCGTAATTTGCACTACATCCCAAAGTGATATGAATCTTACCATAAATTGTGCATTCTATATCAAATTCTGTAGCAAATTTTGTAATCTTAGCACTACAGTTTCGACAATAACATGTACCTAAAAGAAAAAGGAAAAAAAAAAAAACATGACAATAGGATGAGCACCCAACTCCCTGGATCACTTCAATACATAACCTCTTTATTTTTTTTTTGAAGTGGAATGCACGACATATCCCATGCTCGACAATCCTCCCAACCAACCTTTAAAAATATCTTAAAAAAGACTACTACTACTACTGCAAAGATGGCAAGTCCCATACCAAATTCAATCTAAGCCATCGGTGACAATACAACAAGAAGGACCCCACCCTTCCCCCAACACTGAAAAACAACCACAAGAATTCATCAACCAAGAAAAGAAACCCTACATCACACCAGAATCCATCACTCACTCAATCAGAGCATTTGGTAATGGAAACAGTTGTTGAAGAGAAGGTCTGACTGTGTGAGTCATTGAGGTGTGAAGGGTAAGTCTGTAATTGCACCAATAATATCTACAATTCTTGTGGGACCCAAGCGGTTCATTGGTTGGTGTGATCTGGAATTTCAAAAACCAAAATGTAAAAGCACGTGGAGTGGAGCCATCACTCATCCCATCACATGCTACCGTTACTGCATTCTTGACTGCTACCTTGACTGCACCCTGACGTGGCGTCTTAGTTGGCACCTCAATTTTGTGCAACAATTTTGCTGATGTGGTAGAAAATATTTAGAGTAGATTTTTGATTGCACGGAATCCCAAAAACACATTTAGACGAATACTAACCCTTGATTAAAACTTCAAAACAACGGTTGAGATCTAATTTATTTGAACAAAATTATCTCTTCTCCATTAAAACACAAACAAAAAACGTAACAGAGTTAGGGCTTCGAACTAATTAACTGAGAAGAAGTGAGCTCTCCGGCGCCGGCGGTGCTCTCCTTCCATGTCGCCTTCACTCTTCTTCTGCTGCTGCCGTGACCTATCTCACCATCCTTGGATTGTAGCCTTCTTGAGTGATAGGAGGAGATCTATATTGGTGCATAAGTGTGGATTCGAGGGTGATTTTCTAATGGATCTTGTTTCTGCTGAGGCAGTGCATCCTCTCTTCTTTTCTCTTTCCTCCCCTCTTCCCGAACCCTTGCGATAGGGGATTGTAAGAATTTTAGCATACCCCAAAACGGAAAAATTAGTGAAGGTCTTTTTGTATGTACATAAAATTGCTGGATATTTTTCAAAAAAATAACTGACAAAAAAAAACAAAATTTGATGGATATTATCCAGCAACTACATTTGGTAGATTGGGTTACTACTTTAATTTCTGATCGGATATGGAATTTGAATCCAATAGCTATGAAAGCTTTTGCTGGAATCACGAGCACAAAAATAAAAAAAATATTTAAATGAATTGGGGATGAAATAATGGCCGACTGAAACATTAATAAAAGTTCAAGTTATTAGCACAACTTTTAGTCCAATACATACTAGAGTACCACTCATTTTGAGCTTTACTTACAACAATTTCAATTGATATATAATAACTTATTTAATTAGGAATTCCAAGTTTTATGTGAACTTTGTTGAATTAATGTCAAACATCTTTTTGCTGCTAATGAACCATGACTAAGAATTAATAGTTTTTTTTAGCAATTTAGAGGATGAGGCGAAATGTAATATTCAAGATGTTGACACAATGTCTTAAAAATTTGGCGAATTTTCACAACAAGCAGTCGAGTCATAGCCAATTCTACAGAAAAAAAAGGGGAAAAAAAGAAGAAGATGAATCAGCCTAATCACCAATAACCACTTGAACACCAGATCCAGAAATCTCAACCCTCCTTCCATTTTTTTTCTTCCATAAAGATCATGTCATACAAGGACTCATAAACATGTCTATGCAAAGAGAAAGATCTTGAGATTGACTTATTGAGAGGTTCAGTTTGATTAAGAACTTAGTATTCGATTACTCCATTCATTAAAGAACTCAAGGAAAAGTTATTTCAGTTCTCTGGCTTGTGGCTATGAACGTCAGTATTATTGGTGTTATTGTTACGGAAAGAAATAGCGAGCGACAGCGACGGAGCACTTATTTGTTCGTCTGAAGCCCTAGCTAACTCTGTTGTGATATTTTGTTTGTTTTGATGGAGAAGAGATAGTTTTGTTCAAATGAATTAGATCTCAACCGTTGTTTTGAAGTTTTAATTAAGGGTTAGTATTAGTCTAAATGTGTCTTTGGGATTCCGTGCAATAAAAAATCTACTCTAAACATTTCCTACCACATCAGCAAAGGTGTTGCACAAAATTAAGGTGCCAACTAAGACGCCACGTCAAGGTGCAGTCAAGGTAGCAGTCAAGAATGCAGTAAACGTAGCATTAATACAAAGAAACACACCCCTAATTCAAGAAAATTTCATTAAAATATAAAAAAATTAACCAAACCCTACATTATAAATTTTACCAAATTAAAAAACTAAACTTTCCCTCCTCTCTCTCTCTCTACTTTCTCTCTCATAATCTTCTGGCTTTTCAACGGCCTCCCCCTTAAACCAAGTAAAACGCTCGCACGGTTTCGAACTCAGGACCTCTCTATGGACACTACAAATAAATGGACAAAAAAAATTAACAAAAGTACATAAAAAAACCTGCCTAAAATACGTTTACAATACAAACTACTACTATCTCCTACAGTCTAAATGTACATTACAGAATTGTTCCGGTTCAAACCGGGTTCGAACCACCCGGTTTACAATTTTTCCTCCATTTTTTTCTGTTTAAATTTCAAAAGCTATGAACAACTGGAGTTAGACCGGATTCCGGTGGAGTAATCTCTTTCTTCCGACGCATCTCTAGCACTTTTCGATGATTATTTGAATGAACATCGCTTGAGAAAGTCGGACTACAAGCGGGTCTATATTCGGGTAAAAGTCGACCCGATTTATACCGAACACCACAAGCGTTACAGAGGGTTTTTGCACCTAACGGTCCGGTTCTCCATTGTGGGGTTTTCTGAACACCACAGTGACTGCAACGGCGTTGTGGCTGAGTTTCCGTTACGGACTTCTTTTTTTGCTTCTTCTCCGGTGGGTTTCCGATATAGTATAAAAAGTCAAGGTTTTGGGGTCTGTTTGTGAAGATTAAACAAGAAGTTGGAGAAGATGAAGATGAAGAAGAAGATGAAGAGGATTCTGAAAAGGAAGGTGACCCAAGTGACCAAACTCGTCCATTTGTTCTTGAACGTTTGGTTCTTGAACGTTTTGGAGGAACTGGGGTTGGAAAATTGGAGGTTTTCAAAGAAGAAATTCCAGAAACTGGTCCAAAACAGGACCTGTTCTGTTTTGGGGTTTGGGCTTGGGTCTTGTCTTGTGGGTTTCCGGCTGGGAATGGGAAAGAAAATTCAGTGAAGGAATCATCAACGAAATTCGATAGCCATTCAAGGTCTGCTAAATCGTCCGCCTGTTAAAAAAAAAAAAAACAGATAAAAAAGGAACGTCCTTTTTAGGTTTTTTGTTGCTTCGAACTTCAGAGAAATTAAACCCACAAAAAAGCTGGTTTTTTCTTACCGGAACGCAAAGTTCGCTACTTGGAGGAGACCCAAACTCGTCTTGAACAGAAAATCCACTTGAGTTTGAATTTTGCTCTTGAGAAGAAACAGATACACAGTCTTTTTCTTCTTCTTCTTCAACACAGTCTTTTTCTTCTTCTTCTTCTTCAACAAAACCATCTTCATGAACATCTTCTTTGGAGAAGTCAAGGAATTCATCCACAAAAGAATCATCACCAAACACACAATTTGTTCCATTATTTCCACACAATAAATCATCTGTAACCACTTGTTGAGCCGATTTAACATTCATTTCTGGCCAAAAACTGGTTTTCAAGGCTTTTGCTTCAACACACTCCATTTCTAGTTTCACCTGAAACCCAATTTCAAGTTTAATCCCAATAAAGCACAGAACTTGATACCGTAAATAAAGAAATACTCCCAAAATTAATTTTTAAAATTTAATATACGTAGAGGGCTTTTTTTTACAGTTATTTAATATTTAATTTGTTGTTTACCTGCAGAGATGAATAAGAAGGAGAAGGAAGGGTTGCAGTTGCAGAAGAAGAAGATGATGAGTAAGGGTTGAATTGGAAGGAAAGGGTGAGGGTTTGGTGGAGCATTGATTGAGGGCACCGAGCGTCAATGAGTGATTCAAGGGCCCCCTTTCCTGTGTTTATCTATCCTTTTTATTACCTTGTTTCTCTCTCTAACTTTCTCTCTCTACTTTTCTCTCTCTATCTATCTCTGTGATGATATGCTTTTGTAGTTGTAAATAACGGTGCTCCCGAAACATTTGTTCTTTCTTTCTTTCTTTTTTCTCTCTCAGTGCGCAGACCACAACCACAAGTCCATGAGATTTTGAATTCCGTCCCACCAAAAACCAACCAAAACGGAATTCCCACGAAACCTCGTCGCTTTTTCCTTTTTCTGACTTTTTCCACCATTATTTACAACTTATGCCCCTCGTTTCACTAAAGATTTACCTTAAATAACCCTCAACATCAGTTTACTCACCGCATTGATCGCCGCCCTTTCTGGTTGTTTTCCATTTCCAGGACTCACCACCTTTTGTTTTTGTACCTTGATTATTACAAAATCTAAGAATTATAAATCTTTTTTTTTTTTGTTAATTTTGGATTAATGTGTTGACTGTAGAAAGTCAATAATATTTACTGTCTGAAAATGGATTGATTTAAAATCTAACGGTTAAGATAATACTGGTGTCATAATTAATGATTTCTCCAATACTGGTTTTGGAACGTTCTTGAAAAAGACAACTCAAAAACCACTATATGAAAAACTTTGTAAAAACAGACAGAAGGAAATAAAACCACTTTGATGTGCTGTTTAGTTTACTGATGCCCTCTACTGGTACTGTCCTTGTTTAGGACACGTTTATTGTTAATTTTATATTTATTAAATAATTTGAGTCACGAGATTATTATAAATGCATTTATATGTATATAAGCCCACGTATGTTGCATGTGTTTTTTGACTTTAGGGTTGTTAAAGTTGTTATAAAAAATGTGTATGCCTAAAGAAAATTAGATAATTGATTTTGATCTACATGATGAGGAGATAGTTGTCATAAAAAATTAATTATGAATCATTTTTCTGATATTTCTAATGTAAGCAGAGCGTAAAAATAAAACAACTACAAATATACAACATGTAAAAAATTGGTGAGTCGTGCAGAATATGCATAAAAAATAAGGTGAAAATCTCTGATCGCTTGGGATGTAAAAGGAACGGAAGGTTGAGTTAGTTGGCTTACCTTTTGTTCTAAGTTTCACATTAGCTCATTATGAAATAGCTCAATTCGCAACTTTAAAACATAAATCTTCACTTTTGTTAAGTTTTACATCGGCTCATTATGAAATAACTCAAGTTTCTATCTATCTCATATTTGAAAAGAGTTCTAATTTCATGAGCTCGAACTTTAAAAAAAATCGTGAGCCCTAAGTGCATAATCCTTAGATATTCATGTTTTTAATATATAGTAGGTATATAAGTGAACATCTATCGGCCATTCAGTTCGGGTTTCCAAAAAAAAAATTTAAATTTAAACCTGAGTTTGCATGTTAAACCATTTTCTTTGTAAATAACGAGTATTCTACTTCAATCACGACTTCACGGGTTCCTTTCCTACATGTATAATTATACAACTAACTGGTGGCGGCTTCATGTTAGGAGACTATTCATTGAAAATTCGAACAAACTTCAAAATTTAAATTTAAACCTGAGTTTGTATGTTAAATCATTTTCTTTGTAAATAACGAGTATGTTACTTCAATCACGACTTCACGAGTTCCTTTCCTACATGTATAATTATACAACTAACTGGTGGCGGCTTCATGTTAGGAGACTATTGATTGAAAATTCGAACAAAGTTCAAAATCTCAAATGCTT
>MVGT01002934.1:34467-110981 GCA_002174775.1 Macleaya cordata
TTGTGCTTTTTTTTTTTTTTTACTTTATCGATCCAATAGAATCTTCATTTTAGACATCTCCTACTCCTGGGAAAAAATAATTTGGTATTCTGGTTTGGGTTGTTTAGGCCTTTTTTTTTTCTGTATTCATAGTAAATCTCAGTATAATAGATGTTACCCCCTTTTCTATCAATTTATTGGGCGTTGTTAGTACTTGATTTAGTCTGGGCGATTGAATGACCTTTTTTTTTTGTCCCCTTTTATTTGTGATTAGGTTTATTCAACCGACTATTATCTAGGGTTTCGTTGATTTACAGATTTTGAGTTTTTGTTCTTAATTAGGTTATTGATTGGGATGTTTTGACAGACATTGGTATTCTTGGGATGGGAGAGTCATGAGTTTTGGGTTTCCTCTTTTACGGGTTTGATTAAGTCGCATTTCAGTTTAATCTGTGATCAAAGTGACATGCTTAAAGAAGGAGTTTTGGGCAATAGATGCAATTGCTGAATGTACTAACTACTAAATGCATGCATTGTAAAGATGAGAACTTGGGTTAATTAAATTCTATTAAAAAGTATTAGGACAATGTGCTTATGGGTACAATATCTCTTTTAAGTAGCATAGCTCAATCAACTGTGAACTAATGTAGGAGCATACTTAGTCATTTGGTTTGATTAGCAATATAGCATGAACTTGGTAGTAAGATTCATGGTCACCCCAGATTGGGTGGACATCCCTCTACATGTAAAAGCTAATCCCTTCTCTGGTTAACAAAAAGAAGAGAGAGAAAAAGATATTCTCAAATTTCTTCTCTAAGAACCAGCGCCGTTAAGTTAGGTTTTGATTTGGGCATTTTGGTATCCTATAAAACCTAAACTAAACTATTAGGACCAATTTAGAAATATTGTTTAAATTTATTTTTCTACAAATTTTCAGTACAAAATTTAAATATCTTAGAACTAGAGCCAAACTATCTGAGAATTGACCCAAACTGGAGCTGGGATAACGCATTCGGCTTCCACCTACTTGAGTACTGTAACAGGAACTGACCTGTTGACACCCCTAATCTAACCTTATCTTACTCTCATCTTAACATGAAAGAGTTACCTTAAATCTTGACACTGGAGATGCTACACCAAGGCCAGGCAGTGTTTTGAAAACCCAATGAAACTGGACAAGCTGGTTTAATAGATGACTTGGTCCAAAAAACTAGCTTGGGTGATCTTCAAATTTGAATCCCGTTCTAGATATCTTGATACTGGAGATGCTACACCAAGGCCAGGCAGTGTTTTGAAAACCCAATGAAACCGGACAGGCTGGTTTGATAGATGACTTGGTCCAAAAAACTAGCTTGGGTGATCTTCAAATTTGAATCCGGTTCTAGATATCTCTCAATCGCTGAGTAGTTTGAATCTACTAATAAACCATTTGACTTGGGGAGCGTAAACCGTTTATTTACTCCAGACATGCATTTTGGCATGTCAATGCCAACACAAATTTTCATAACTATAAATTCCAAAAGGTTGGTGTGTTTCATGCTCTACTTGAAGTTGTTAAACACAACTATTGTTGTTAGTATTTATTTAGTTATAAGATTGCATTATATATAGAAATACATCCTCGTACCTCTCATATATCTTTCCTGATTTTGATTCAACTTTTGATTTAAACGTCTACTAAATTGCTTTCTTATAATACATATCTGAACATAAATGTTACCGCTGCTTAATTTTACTTCAGGCTGTCTTCAAGCAGTTTGGGGGCTATGGAGGTTCAGATGTAGTTACAGACGAGTCAGAGCTTCAGCAGCATCTAAAACTTGAAAAGCTGTATATATCAACCCGTGCTGGCAAGGTTATCCTTTGTCCTGTAGTTTATTTATAAATTGATGCCAGTTTCTTCTTTTTCATCCTATAACTGTTGCTTTTACCGTTTTCCAGCATTTTCAAAGGGATATTGTTCGTGGGGTGGAAGGTTATATTGTGACAGGGTCCAAACAAGTTGAAATAGGTAATTCAGTGAAGCTTCGTTGTCCACCCTAACTTTCCACTTGGACATGTCCACAATGTTGAGAAGCTATTTACTTAAATCATGGCTCTTGTACAGGTACTAAATTGTCAGAAGATAGCAGGAAATATGGTGCTGAAAATACGTGTACCAGTGGAAACACATTGTCAAAAGCTGCATTAAGTTATGGACGGGCTCGTGGTCAAATGGAAAAGGAGCATGGCAATCTATTGAAAGCCCTTGGCACACAGGTACGATAAAATTTTCTACCATGCCAGCCTTGTATTGATTCTCTTGATTTTGCATGTAGATGGAGCAGTGGATGATGAATGTATCTGGAATACATATTATAATTTGTACATTGTCTTCACCCTTATAACTTCTTTTGTCCTGTTACCAAACCATTGAAAATCACAATATTAGTATATGGCTTGTGAGGCCACGGTGGATGTCAAAGGGCCTCACATTATGGGGATCTGATGCAAAATGCCAGTTTGTGTGGTAGAAACCGGAAATGGCATTTTGCATCAGATCCCCCAAATCATGAGGTCCTTGGACTTGAAGACATCGACTGTGGCGTGACAATATATGTCCGATTGACAGGCTTATTTGTATAAACTATATTTTATTGAGTTAGATCTTTTCAAGTTGCTTAGGTTGTGTCTACACGTTACATTAAAAATACTTTTATTGAGTTGGACCTTTTCAAGCACGTCCTTATCTGTGGATGCTTGTTTATGTTAATTATGAGTCTTATTCTAGTTCCAAAACCATTAAGCAAGCACGTGTGGTTTGCTATTTTGATGGTTGACGATCTGTCTATTTTTGGTTTCCCTTTCCTGGGACACACTAACCAAGGAGATACTAACTTAACTGGAAGTGCTGTAAGCCTGTATTTGGTTAGTATGAAACGTAACACAAAAAATACATCTTCTTCCATATATGCAAGGCATGCTTCTTTTTTTACTTTGATTGATGCACTTCTCCGGGTGATCTATATCAGATTTTTTCTCCCCTTTACCAAAAACTATGGCCTTTTTCTTCTGTTTTGGTAATGACTGATTGTGTGTTGAATGAACTAGTTATAACATTCATAGGTTGTCAATATTCGAGATCCTAGTAAAATCTTAAGAAATTCCCTTATCATGTCAATTACTTAGTTCTTTTTCTTCATCTGCATTTATCCAGCATGGGCACATGTCTTAGGTTCTCTAGTGAAGTTAGAGGACCATAACCTTTATGAGTTTTATATGTCATGTTATTCTTGATAAATCATTCTGCATAACTTTGGCAGTTTCAAAATTAGTTGGAGTTTCATGATTTCCCCATGTTGATGATGCTTTTCTCAATCAGTCTCCATTTTCTTTTTCCATCCTTCACGCTCTTGTAGCTTCTTATAATCATAAAATCATTTTGTGTTCTCAACGTCTTGAATCTCCAGGTTGCTGAGCCATTAAGAGCAATGGTGATGGGAGCTCCATTGGAGGATGCTCGGCATCTTGCTCAACGATATGATAGAATTCGACAAGAAGCTGAAGCCCAGGTAATACTAGATATGGGTTTTTTTCTTATTCAGAAGGACTTTTCCATATTTGACATACAAAGTCATAATCCCTTCTTATTGCCATGTGCTAATTCCTTTGATTGTTTCATTCCTCCTAAAAAAATTAAAAACAAAAGAAAAAATATTGTTTCGTTGGTCTTTTAGTAGAAATTTGTGAATCAATTTTCTCTTAACTTTCTTTTTTGGTAATTCCATGTTCTGCTTGACAATTAAGCGAAGAGATTGTGATGCATTTTGAGTCATTTAACTTAAATTGCATAGCATGATGATGTGCATTTCTTTTTTCCTCGTACAATCTTTATGTTCACATCTCGCTTTGGACCTAGGTAGGCTATTGAGGTCTCCAAACGTCAAGCAAAAGTGAGGGAATCTGCAGTCAGTGCTGATTATAATTTAAAGATGGAAGCTGCTGAAACCAAGCTGCAAGATTTGAAGTCAAACATGGCAATATTAGGGAAGGAAGCTACTGCAGCAATGGCTGCTGTGGAGGCTCAGCAACAAAGGTTAACACTCCAGCGACTTATTTCAATGGTAATGATTTTCTCTGATATAGGTCTATCTAAATGAAAGATTGCAAATGACTTTAGGGATTCTAATATGAAAATTAATCTTTTTGCCAAAATTCTCCCTAAATTGAAGGTTGAATCTGAGCGTACTTTTCATCATAGAGTCCTCCAGATACTTGATCAGCTTGAAGGCGAGGTATGGGCTAATGTCACTGACTCCTTTCATGGTGATGGCTTCTATTAGTTTTACATCTTAACCTATCTCCATTGTCTGTATTTTTAACTTTTTTCTGTTTCTGCTTTAATACTTGTGATGATTTAACCAAGATTTATTGTGGATGACAGATGGTATCAGAGCGCCAAAGAATTGAAGCTTCTCCTATCCCAGCTGTGGACAACAGTATGCCACCACCTCCTTTGTATGAAGAAGTAAATGGGGTATTTGCTTCTCCCGCATATGATGGAGCAACAGACAGCATGGAATACTTTTTAGGAGAGGTAATTGTTCTCTTTTTTCCCCCTCTCCCTTTATGTAATGTTTGTCATTTCCTTAATTTTGTATATACAAGTGCTCAACTGAGAAAATGCTAGTTTTTGTGGTAGTTGTTCGATGTCCCTTACGTTCATGTTTCTATCCATTTTATAGGTTACGCATTCATATCTAGCCGAGTCCAATGTGGAGCTGAATTTGTCAGTTGGTGACTATGTTGTCGTCCGAAAGGTTCTTGGATCCTCTTTTACATTTTGCTTGGCTGTTATGTGTCTTTTAATAGATGATTCTGCTAATGCTTTCTTTTATATTGGCGATTTCCTCGTTTTTAACATGTTTCAAGATGACTCATGACATAATATCAAACCAACTTGATGAGAAAAGGTGTTTGCTTTTGTTTTCATTCTTCTCTCGAAATGTTCGACCATTATGTTTCTGGGACTCGTCGAAAGACTGGATTAGGAGATGTTTATGGTCACTTGATTAGAGAAACATGCCATGGTCACATGATTCAACTGATGAGTATTTTGTAATTTTTGTTAGCCATCAACGCACCCAAAAAAAAAAAGAAAAAGAAAGAAAGAGAAAAAGAGGAGAAGAAGGAAAGGAGAGAAACTAATATGTCTTACAAGTTACATACTTATCTTATCAAGGCTTCATTACCTTTCCATAAAAAGTTATTATTAACATTTTATATCTTCCATGTACTTGGACGTTCATATTAGGTATCCGTAGGGTTTATGCCGTCGGCTCAAACTAATCCACCTCACTAGCAATGTCCTGCATGCTCATATATTTTCCTTTAGCATTGAATAAAAGCTGCTTGGTTATCTATGCTGGGGTAGACCTATCTGCAGAGCAATCGTTACTGCCTGGCGTGGAATACTCATGAGACCCACTTCACAATTCGAGCTCTTGTGATGGAACCATATTTCTGAACCTTTTGGATAGTAGAGCTCTTTTCCTTGCAAATTATTTGGTTTTTTTTTTTTCCCCTTTTTTCCAGTTAAATAACTGGTGTATGATTGAATTTGTTTTGGAGTTGTCATTTCAGTCTTTTCTATCACTTAAACCTGTTTTCTTTCGAATGGTATTGATAATTTGGCTTGATTGTGCTAATTCAAAACCTAGAAGCTATGTTAGGACTAGTCGTACAGTGCTTGTCACTTTCTGTTTTAAGTGCACAATGCAATATTCATGAAGTACCTACAAGAACTATTACTACTTTAACTGTTCAATAAAAGATATTCTGGACTAATTTGTATATAGCTCTTTTTTTTTATAATCATCGGTCTGGACTGTTATTTAATTTCTTGCTGATACCTTTTCAGCTTGATGTTGCATGTGCAAGATTTGTTTCATTGATATTAATTTTTTTGGTTATATTATCTGTGGTTTCGACAGGTATCAAACAATGGTTGGGCAGAAGGTGAATGCAAGGGGAGAGCAGGTTGGTTCCCTTTCGGATTCGTCGAAAGACGTGAGCGTGTTCTTGCAAGCAAAATGGCTGAAGTGTTTTAAGGAATCTTGGGGTCGAATGTTGGATGAAAAACCGGGACATGTTGTATTTTTTCAGTGGGAGAAGGAGAGCAAGCATGAAGTGGTTCTTGTGAAGATAAAAAAAAGGAAAACCTACTTTTGATATGTGATATAGATTGTAATGTTGTAAGTTTTTTTACATTCTATTTATTCTGTTTTTCTTTACAATGCTGCATCCTCTTTTGATCAGGGTGATCAAAATTTCTGTCTCCACTCAGTCTTCTTTATGTATTGTTATAAGATAGACGACAACTATGAGTGATGAGAACTTTTGTTGGTGTTTCATGTTTGTCTCTCACCCCCAGTTTGTTGGTATTTGTTTGAACTTCATTTCATGGATGGTAGCAGAAAATGAGAAGAGACAGTTAACATGAGAATAGTCCAGTCTATTTTACAATCTTGTTGTTCACTTGTACACTCAGTTCTCTTATTTTCGATTCTCAATTTGGAAAGAAGAATTAATTATGAGTTCATGAACAATTTATATGATTCGAACGAAAGTGCAGTTTACAAGAGGGTGATTTTGGTTTTCATGGTAATTGTGATTAGAGATCAGATAACCATGTTGCCCATCCAACTCCAGCATTTTTTTATTTATTTGGTAGCAGGAAAAGTAATGGAGAAATTTCAGACAAATAAATTGCTTCATTTGTCATTTTACAAGATTGGTACGGTAAGATCCATACAAAAGTACAAATCGTAAGAGGAACTAAGGAACCAAACATCAATCAGATTGTGATTCATTTAATTCAAATTTAGGGTTAGAAATTGAATCCCTTTACTTGATCCATTAATTCACATTGGTTTTGTGTGTGTGATCGTGACTGAAGCAATCACCATCGAAGCGACAGTTTGGTCAGACAGAGAGAAGGTTCATAGCAGCCAGCAGTCAGCACTCAGCACACAGCTGCATAGAAGCCTACTTGGCACTAAAATAGTTACGCAAAGTTTGCGGGAAAAAAAAAATTCAGCGGTTGAACACGAAACCAAACAAAATAGACAGCAGAGGCAAAAAGACAAAGCGACCTCCAACCTCTTTCTCTCTCTTCTTTCTCTCTCATCATGTGTTGTAACTTTGTAAGCTCAGCTAACAACGACCACATTTCGCTCTCCCCCGCCGAAACTCATCTCCTCCTCTTCACATCTCACTAGTACGAGTCGACCATCATCATCATCATCATCATGGACATCAAAACCCTAAATCTCTCTTCTCACTTCCCCTTTCGAAACCCTAACAGACGACAACGATTCTTTCCTCCTCTAACCATTTCGGCTCATTTTTCTTCTCCTCCACTTTCTCTCGTTCCTTCCATTTTAAGTACTTCTTCTTCTTCTTCTTGTTCGTCTTCCTTTAGAACCAATCGACGTTTCAGACTTGCTTGCATTAGTCCCGTCGAACAAAATCTCGTTGAAAAACCTGATTGGATTGATGAAGATGACGAAGAAATTGTTTCTACATCTTCTTCCTCAGTTGAAATTGATTCGTCGGAGAGAATTGGTTTGGTACAAGAAGAGGAAAAAGTGGAGATTGTTTCTTCTGGACCAGAGGAATTCAGTGCAACTGATAATATTTGGAAACAGATAAAGGAGATTGCTTTGTTTGCGGGGCCTGCGGCGGGGCTTTGGATATGTGGTCCACTTATGAGTCTTATTGATACGGCCATTATTGGGCAGGGGAGCTCTGTAGAACTTGCTGCATTAGGTAATAATTAAATTCTAGATTGCTACTTGAATATTTCTTCTTTCTTAGGTTTGATTTTCAGCAATTGAAGTTGTTTGTATGGTGGTTTATAATTGGCAGGGCCTGCTACTGTTGTTTGTGATTATTTGAGCTATGTGTTTATGTTCCTCTCAATTGCTACCTCCAATATGGTTGCTACTTCGCTCGCAAGAGAGGTTCGTCTCTGTTCCTCTCTCTCTCTCTCTCTGTCTTTCATACATAGGATTGTATGAAAGCTTACTTTTACCTGTTTACATTTGCATTTTGATATGTTGTGTTGCATCATTTGACTACTTAAATGATACTGTTGCAGGATAAAAATGAAGTGCAACACACAATATCCGTCTTGCTCTTTGTTGGTTTCACTTGTGGCATGGGAATGCTTTTGTTTACGAAACTCCTGGGTGTACGGCTATTAACTGGTAAGAAGACTTTTATCTCTCTAAATGTTATATTTATTAACCATTTCTTCATAATAGAGTTCTTGATTAGTTGTAGAATTGCATTATGCAATTGTCTATCATGCTTGAGACAAAAAAAAAAATATTAACATATCTATAGAAGGAAAACTTGAAAGAGAGGCAGATTTAATAAGTAATTGATAGTGTTTTTCTTATGTTACTGTTCAGCTTTTACTGGGCCAAAGAATTTACATATTGTACCAGCTGCGAACACATACGTCCAGGTTTATATACCATCAAGTAAACCCTTCGCTAATTTATTTTACTGTATGTATAACAAATGTTCTTTCATGACACCGTGTATACACATTTATATTTATGCTAAGGCCTGTGAATAGCAAGCCAAGGACGTTTCAGGATACTTCTTCTGCGGTTGAGTATTGGGTTAAAGTGCTTGCTACAGATTTTAATCTGAAAGAGCACTACAAATTTGAATTTCATAGTACAAATAAATGATTTTCCCTTCTCTTTTATGTTCCCTATCAATCTATAAATGATTTTAATCTATAATTTTGTTTTAAGCACCCTATGTCTGTGAAGAGTATATTATAATAGAAAAGAAATAGCCTATGCATTTTAATAGTTTATATCTCATTGTATTTAAAAGATGAAAATACTCTGTAAATTATCAGATTGTTTCTTGGCCACCCCTGTCCCAGGTTTTTGTCGACCTACCTATTGCGACGTGATGTATTTTTCCTGACCAACTGATCTATGAATGTCTAGGACACCTTGGAAGGTGTACACCAGTAACCATCTTGATGGGCAATTCCTAGTCTCATATTCTGACCTTTTTCCTAGAACAGACGTCCTGAGGTTTTCCATGATGTCACTCATCAGATAAGAAATTTGCTCATGATGCCATGGATAAAAAAGTTGTGAATTCCAATGGATTGGCATGAAGACCTATGCTGCTGGTTTTGGAGTTAATCACCAAGTTTGCTCATATAAGATTTCTAAGATCCACATCATTTTTCTCTTTAATTTCATGCTATGTGATCAAGTTCGACGTATACTTATGCAGGCCTTGAATATAGTTATTAGAACCACTTGCAATTTCCCAAAACCGAAATCAAAATATAGGGTTTCTCCGTCAATGACTCGTAAATTTCATACTGCTTTTGAGATGGTACAATTAAGAAGATGAGACTGATTATGTTTTTCCATTTCTGGGGTTTGGACTGTAAAAACTGCACGGAGAGAAATTTAGCATACATGGGCGGGACTTCAGGGTTCAGCAAAGTGAAGATTTTAAAGTTCCAGGGAGGAAGTCCCGAAATTCTAGGTTTTGGACAGCATATTAGCTTTGGAACTCATCTGTTATCCGTGTTTCTAGATATATGATATAAGCATTTTTTTATAACATCTACCTATTAGAGCCTAATTATTATGTAAAGAGTAATTTTTTTTAGAATGGATTAAATACTACTCAGAATTGATTTAGCTATTTTAATGGGCCATTAAGTCTCTATCTGATACCCAATGACCAATGTTGTGTGGGAGTGTGTTTTTGACACTACAACAGCTTGAGTGACTACTGTTATGCTTCCACGAATTATGACTAGGAATTTCCGCAATTGACTTATTTCCTTCATGTTTTTTGTACAAATAATATATGTTATCACCCTTACTGATAAAAAATATATCACCCTGTGTAATTCTATGGATGCAGTTTTTCATATATTCTGAATAGTTTGGCACCTCGAAACTACTAGTTTTGTGGCAAACTTTTGTTTTGTTCTGCAATTTTGTGACTAATGAACTCCCCTTGTTGTGGTAGATTCGAGGCTTAGCATGGCCTGCAATTCTTGTTGGCTGGGTTACTCAAAGTGCAAGGTATGGATATTCAAGTTTTCATGTTATTTTTTCGTTTTTCTTTTATCAGTAAGTTGTCCCATGTTCTTGATATAACTTCTGTGTCTAGCTGCTTTTAATCATGAAATATCATTTATTATGTTTATATACATATTAACCTTTTCAATTCTGTCCATATTAAGTGTATTTATTTAGTGATATCTTTGTGGAGTTATTCTAAACAATGATATTTTATGATGAAATTTAATAAGATATTAGGCATTTGTTATCCTTATTAAATTCATATTCTTATCTGCCTTTTGTGGTACCCAGTCTAGGCATGAAAGATTCATGGGGACCTTTGAAGGCTTTGGCTGTTGCCAGTGTTGTAAATGGCATTGGTGATGTTGTTTTGTGCTGTTTCTTAGGCTATGGAATTGCTGGTGCTGCATGGGCAACAATGGTGTCGCAAGTACGCTACTGGATTCTAAATTTGGATCATGCTTTATGTATTGGTTTTGGCATCAGAGTCTGGCTAATCTGTTTTCGATGTTACCAAACTTGTACATGCTTTCTCTCTTTCTAAGTTGTGACTTAATAAGACTGCTCCAGGTTGTTGCTGCTTTTATGATGATTGGAGCTCTGAACAACAAAGGTTTTAATGCTTTTTCTGTATCTGTTCCATCACCGAAAGAACTTCTGCAAATATTTGAACTTGCTGCTCCAGTGTTCATAACACTGATTACAAAGGTTTTGTACAATTTAATAGGTTATCTAGCTTAGTGTTTCCACATGTAGATTTTCACTATAGCTGAGATATGATGTTCAGGTGGCGTTCTATTCCTTCCTTACATATTTTGCTACATCTATGGGTACAGGCACCATTGCAGCTCATCAGGTTGATTTTAATTTAATTTTGCAGTTTATGTTATTTTATGTTCTCATCTACTTCGTTTGATCTTTAAAGAACCTGTTGAATGGATATATTAACAACTTTATTATGTCATTGAAGGTTATGATTCAGGTGTATTGTATGTGTACCGTATGGGGTGAACCCCTCTCCCAAACCGCACAGTCTTTTATGCCTGAGTTGATATGTGGAGTTAATAAAAGCTTGGAAAAGGTTAGTATTTATCGTTCTCCATCAAAGCTATTTGCTGCCCCAATTTGTTGGGGCATAGGTTGGAGGAAACATATAGGGTCTTGGTGTTTTCAGTTTCTGAACTTTGAATTCACTGTGTACCTTTTCCACAGAAAAAAGTGGTTTTAATTGCATAATCTGTTTCAATTACGAGCTTCTCTATGTCAGAATGACTGAATGTGTTACAATATCAAACAGGCACGAATGCTTCTAAAGTCACTTTTGATCATTGGAGCCATAGCTGGGACGATCTTAGGAGTTGTTGGAACATGTGTCCCTTGGTTGTTCCCGTATCTTTTTACAACTGACCTTGAGGTCATTGGTGAGGTTTGTTTTCTCTTTCTATGTGTTCTTACCGTCTTAACTGTTGAAGCAACCAAATTCCTCTTCCCTACTTTTTGTTATAATGACTGGGAAGTTATATCATCAATGAATCGAGTGATTTCTAATGACTTGGAAAAAGTAAAAGAGTGGGTTTTAATTATACATTTGCATTTAGCAACAAGAATCAAGCGATTTCTAATTTTGTACCCTTATGCTCACTGCCTAGGTAGAATCCTTCTAATAACTCTCATAACGTTATAATACTGAGTTGTCACAGATCTTTTCTTTTACCAAATCTATATAATTGAAGTGAAGGTACTCTACTTGCTCCCTAAGACCTCTGTGAATTGTTAATCCTTGAGTTCATAAATTAGCTGAACCTGAACTGCAAACGACTAGCTGTAGTTAAATCTTTGGACTGCTGTTAGGATCTGATCTCTGCTATAACCCTTATTGGTGCAAGTCGCTAGATTGTTATTCTCCAAATTACAAAGAGAATTTGGATTTTCTCATGCGTCTTTTTCTTTAGAAGCAGTGATGGATCTAATGTAGTTAATAGATCTAATGGAAAAATGGGCACTGTAGTTTATATTTGTTATTTGACTGATGTAATGTGTATAATATGCACAGATTTTTATTTTGTGGATATTCTCATGGTTATCCATTATGTTGTGTCCATGCAGATGCACAAAGTGTTGCTTCCATACCTCATAGCGTTATCAGTTACACCTTTGACACATAGCCTTGAAGGAACGCTGCTGGTATATGAATTCAAACTTCCAGTTTTGGTGTTTTGCATTTATCTTTCTCTGTGGTTCTATTTCTTGCTTGCATTTTGATGAATTTTGGATCCAACAGTGATGGGACATAGAGAATATTGTTTATGGTGTTATGCTTAGAGATTAATAGGGGTGATTCTCTTTTGTACTGAATTAGAAAATGGCTCACAAAGCATAAATGGTGCTTCATTATTATGCCTTAGTAATGAATAGAAGCATTCATCTTTTCAAATTTAAGGAAAGATATTTGTTGCAAATTCAATTTTGTTTTCAAGATATGAAAGCTAGCTATTCCAAACTCATTTTAATTGAAATTTCTACTTACCTATTTTTGAGTCATGTATTTATTTTATTAGGATTAATGGACACCGTATCGATCAACCTGAGTTCATACAGCTCAAGCTAAGTCCAACCTGAGCTCAGGCTTAAGGCTCCTAAGTTAGCCCAACTCAAAATGATCATTACTCGGACCAACTGCAAATTGTGTTAGGTTGGGTTGGTGATGAATTCTCTTTTACACAAGTAACATCTGTTCTATGACATTGTTTTGATGGATGTTGGGCTTGATTTGGTCTAAAGCCCAAGCCTGAACGGAGTTAGGAGAATCCCAGCTCCAACCCCAGCCGAAGGTCTGGCTGGAACCTGTAGGGCTCTGGTCAAACTCACCCAAGTAGGCAATAGGCCCTCTATTCATCTATATGGATAGATTGATAAATGGAAGTATGATATGTTTGCTAGATGTTGGTGAATCTAGATTTCCTACATTATTTGATAAAAGGAGTTTTTTTCTAGCTTCTAACTGCTTTTTCTTATGTGTGCAGGCTGGCCGAGATCTTAGGTTTCTAAGTTTGTCAATGAGCGGATGCTTTTCTTTGGGTGGCCTTCTGGTTTTGGTATGAAGTATACTCTTTAGGTCCCATTAGTATTCGTGCATAAAATTGACACCCAATCCAGAAGTTCTTTTTTTTTTTGATAATTGGGAATATTTATTAGATTGGTCACACGGCAAAAAAGTACAAGAAACAGAAAAGGAAAAACAAAAAAGCGCAAAAAAGATGAAAAAATTATACAGTACACATAGATCACTGCAAAAGAGTCCCAAAAACCCCACCCTCAACCAATAGTGAGTGGTCTATGGAAAACAAAAGCACCAATCTAGAAGAACTCTGCATACATAATGAGCTTCATATATATACTTACATCCAATTTGAAAATCAAATGATGTTAACTGGTATAAAACTTTCTTCCGCTTCTGGAAGTTAATTCCTTATCTTCCTAGACCTTACTCATTTTAATTATACCTTGTAGTACGACTTTACCATAAAAGCACATCCTGGAAACAAAATATTTTAATAGATCAGGACTTCTTTAGAGTCCTTTCAGCCGCATGTCTAACACTGGTATCAAAAATATTTAGAAAATGCAGGGCCCCTTTAACTTAGATGCAGCACCAACTATGTTCTTCTATCTCAGCCATGTTTAGCATTCTAATATCCATTTATGTTTTCAGCTGGTTAGCAGTAGAGGTTGTGGTCTGCCAGGCTGCTGGTGGTCCCTCGCAGCATTCCAATGGGTAAAGTTTTCATCTAGCATCTCATACATTTAAGTTAAGGTTTTCTTTCTGAATGCCAACAATCAGAACATATATGCTTCTTTCAGGCTCGGTTTTTCCTTGCTCTACGGCGCCTCACTTCTCCAACTGGCTTTCTTAACGCCGATAAACTAGGAAAGCTGAAAGGTGCATAGGGGTCCTTTTCAGAAGATTGGTAACAGAATCCGGCCTCATTCTGTTAACGGTACCAGTCGTATTATCAATTCTCGGACTATTGACTGGACTGTAAAATTGGCATAGGCAATTTTGGCGTAGCAGCCAGTCGTTCGTCTTTTGTTGTTGTCGATGCTGGTACCATTGTCACCATTAAAAAACTAGAAGAAAAAAAAAATCACCAGTATGATTGTTATAATTCTTGGCATCCCCCAAAGAAGTTTATGGGGGTTAGTGAATTAATACTGTAAACTAAAGATAGATTCTCCTAGGATTTTCAGAGGTACAACAGGAATTCCTTTGTTTCATCCCCTAATTTATTGAAAGAAAGCTGTTCCTTGATTCATATTATTGTGTACTACAACAAGAATATTTTCCAAATGCACCAATCCTGATTTTGATTTCCAAATGCACCAATCCTGATTTTTATGGCAGATCTGACATATCCCTCGCGAACCAAACTGAGAAAGTTGATGGGCATTATTTTGTTTCCATGATGAAATCTTCTTTTTAAATAGTCGAGTTTTTAAATTTGTTAGGGATTTCTTTCTTCTTCTTTCTTTGAAGGGTTTCTTTTATCCTTCTTCCCCCTTTTCCTTCTCTTTTTTCATTTTTTTTGCCTCCTTCTCTTTGGTCTTTTTCTTCTGCTTTTACTGCATAGTAAGCTGCAGAGACTTCTCTGCTATCTTTTAAGCATAAAGATGTCTCAAGTAGGACTGTAGGAGGGATCCGGACTCCCCATTAAAATCCCCTCTAAACCCCCATCATGTGGAGCTTACATGGAGATGGTCCAAGGGTTGATTAGATCATCCTCACCGAAAATCAACGAACTGATTTGAGGAGTTAAACTTCTTAGAACGTGCTACTTTTGGATCATCTCCACAAGGGGTTTTATTGGGGCTCCAAATCTTCCTCTTCATATAATGGTCTGGTAGTGTTACATTCCCACATATAAGCAAATCATCATAGTGCACACATTAGGATGGTTTACACGAGGTTTTCAGCACGCGTGATAAGAAAATCAAACAGTTGAAAAAATTAACTTAGTTTTAACTACTACCTTAACGTTAAATGCTAATAATAATTTTAATACTAAGTTTTTAATGTTGTTCTTTTTTATTTATTAAGGGCAAAATAGAAATCAACAATTTCTAGTCTCATAACTATTTTTAGAATCGCTTCCTTTAATAATAGAAAAGATCGCGGTAGGATCATCTCTATTCCCCCAACGCACACGAACACAGGTGTAAGAAAGGTGTATCAATAAAAGTGGGTGAAATGGAAATATCCACTCTATGCGCCCCAAAGACCAAAACAAAAAAAATTTAAAAAAAACAAAAAAAATCAACACCCCACTGGATTAGCACAAAATTCTATGTAAAACTAGGGGTTTGCAACTCTGATCCGATCCGCCCAAACCGACCGATCCAATCCAATTATCGTTTGATCGAAACCGATCCAATGACGATGTCGGGGTGGATTGGTTTGTTGTTTTTGAAATCCAATAGGTGTGGATCGGTTGGCGGATCCGGGTGGTCGAAACCAATACCCAACCGATCCAATCAACTTACCCCATATACTAAACTAAATTTGTAATTTTTATAAATATCTAAGGGTAATTATGGGCCCAAGTTAAAAATATGTGATAGTTTTACTAGGCCCAACTATTATTTTTTTATTTTATGGGCCATAAATAGAGAGTATGATAAATATTAAGGGCCCAATTGATATGTTTAACAGGCTTGGCCCAATAGCCCAAACTGACGAAACCAATCCAATCCAATCTTGATTTGGGCGGATTGGATTGGATGGGTTTCACTGGGTGGATCGGATTGAATTGAATACATTGGATCGGATGTGGATCGAACCAAAATCAATGGTTTCGATCGGCTGCACACCCTTATGTAAAACTCAGATTTTGACATCTGTATTCACGCATGTCGAATACTCGCATACCCTTGTGAGTCTTATGACCATCTAATCCTCTTCCTCCTCATCGGTTTTACTCGCCCTATTCTCCTCTGCTTCTTCTTCTTCTCTCGCCTGAGGTACTGAAGCTACTGGTGCTCTATCCACTGATTAGGTCATGGCGTTGTTTGTTAAGTATTCACTTGCCCTACCTCTGACCACTACGAACCCTACGGAAACCTCGATTATTAGGGCTTTTCCTTCTCCTTCTTCTTCTTCATCCTATAATACCACCACAAAAGCTGCTTCTTTTTACTCTCTCTCCTTTCCCTCTTCACAACATTCGAAAGGGTTTCAGCTGTCGTTCCGTTCGAGAAGGTTCCAGAACTTCGCAACACCAAATCTGCAAGGTTCTGAAGCCACTTCAGCTGCAGATGCTTTTACTCAGTTCAAGCATTTGCTTCTTCCAATTACAGACAGAAATCCGTATCTTTCTGAGGGAACAAGACAGGCTGCCGCAACTACTGCTGCTTTGGCGAAGAAATATGGAGCGGAAATCACAGTTTTGGTTATTGATGAGAACCCTAAAGAATCTTTGCCTGAGCATGACACTCAACTTTCTAGCATCCGTTGGCATCTTTCTGAAGGTGGGTTCCAGGAATTCAAGTTGATAGAACAGCTTGGGAATGGGAGCAAGCCAACTGCCATCATAGGTGAGGTTGCTGAAGATCTGATTTCGGATTTAGTAGTGATGAGCATGGAATCCGTACACTCGAAGCATGTTGATGCCAACTTGTTGGCTGAGTTCATCCCATGTCCTGTCTTGCTTTTACCACTTTAAACCTCAATTCTAAGTAACGAGCGCTGGAGCGGCCAATGAAAAGATGTCCTAGGTTCCAGAATGCCTCTGGGTGCGTGGTTTGGGAGCGGGCGCGTCACCACTTTACAATGGTTTTGGACCTTTTGGTTACTAAGGTTTAATTCCCCCTTTGTATCATAAGATTCATGACTCAACTGTATGGTGGTTTAATAAATTTCAATGAAGAAAATTGAGAAACTTTTGATACTAATAAGGATTATTTCAAGAACCCCATAGCCTAAAAGAACATACAGTTGGAATTCAGACAAATTATCTTTACATTTTCTGGTTTAAGTATCTCATTGAGATCAATATATAGTTATTTATACTTCTGGTGAAGAATTGATATGGTCTTCTTACTTTGTCACTCTGTTCTGGGTGTTGTGGGTGATCTCCCCTGGAAACCCTTCAATGCCAGTAGAGCAGCTCCATATGCAGCTTCTGTCTGAATTGCCCGACTCACCGGTAACCCAAGCACCCTCTCTCTTATCTTTCTCCATTTCTCATTTTTTGCACCGCCTCCCGCTGTAAACACTTCTTCCACTTTACTTGCACCTAGCTCCTCCAATAATCCGTAAGCCTTTGCCTGCACAATCACACTCCAAGTGAAGAGGTCTACATACTTTAAATATGGAACTCATTATATCTAGTTTGTGATCTTTAGATCAGAGCAATGGAAGTCATTCTTTTACCTCAATGCGTGCAATGGATTCTAGTATGCCATGTAAGTACTCAACATCACTCTGCGGGCGTGGATGTAATCTGTACAAGTACTGGAACTTATTAGCTCTTGATTCTCCACAAATGCATTTCAAAGTTTCAATTGTCAAAATAGTTGAAGTTTCTATAAGCATGCCAGCCTATGTTTATATGTATGAAGTTAAAGAAGAGATATCAAGAATCTCTTTTGATTCACATAGTATTGTGCAAAATTTTGAATGTTACCCAAGTAAAATGAAATCTTACCTGATGCAAAATGACAATGAAAGCTTTTCTCAAAGAGAACAGAACATGTCCTACATTTCATGAAAATTCTAGTACTTCTTCTGAAGTACGCTCATATTCAAGTTTTAATAGCCGTAGAAGAAAAAAAAAAGCGTCTCTGATAAAATGGCAATCACCTAGATTGACATGGAATAATAGTTTTGAGGAAGCGCCTAAGCTAGGCACTTCGATTGTGGCACAATACTTTTTTTTTCTGGTTGCTTGGAGACCAGTTCAATATGTTAAAGCTTCTATAAATTCCATAACAAACTCAAAGTTCTGATTCCATGGGCATACTCTTTTGAGCAAGTAAATTAGCATGTTTGTCGTACTAAAGATAAAGCAAAATTCATGATGTATAGCTAACTGCTTTTTCACAGAATTTAGGAGCCTCAGTATTTAACTTCTTTAGTAAAATTAGTTAACGAAAAGGTTAAGTACCTGGGCTCCATTTTGGGGTCTGCAACAGGAAATCTTTCACCAACTGCTGGGAGAGGATAGTAGTCTAGAGGGGAAGATTCCATGGGATTAATTTGTTCACTCAGTTCTTCCAATTGCGTATCACTGAAAATCTGTCTTAGAACAGCACCCCCAGTATTTGATGCACCTCCAACAAGCCACTTATCATCAAGGCGATGGCTGTATACCCCATATCGTGCATCCTCGATTCGACTAGTGCTGAGGAGTTTAACAGCAAGCGTCGAACCCAAAGAAGTTACCTAATTACAGTCAATGTTGAAAAGAAAACAAGCTTATTAAGAACTGGGACACATTTGCATGCTTGAACTACATTGGAGAGGAGTAAATCTATGGGTAGCACAAGGGAAGTTGGGTACTGCTTGATGCATAAGGTACTTAGAGGTCTCTCTATAGAAAGATGAAGGATACTCACAGCCTTTCCAGGTTCTGTAGCGCGTGCTGCAAGAAAAGCAGCTATACTATCTGTGGTCCCTGTACAGACAACACAGTCTTTGGGAAAACCTGCCAAGATGAACTAAGGTCCTAGGATCAAAAGCTTATTATGTCAAAACAGGCTTCAAGGTGCGCAATATCAAACAAGTTCAGAACTCTACCACCATAAGTTGCTAAAATTTCAGTCCTCAGTTTTCACTGGTTTTGAGAGATCCAATTAAGAGTGCTAGTGAAGAAGACTTTCTGTTTGATACTTTGTTCCATATATATTTATGTAATTTAAAGGAACCATCATGTCTTTTTTTCTATTTTCAAATAAGGGATTGAAAAAAAACAGATTGGTGGAAACGGACAAGTGCACCGTCGGTATCAATGATGACAAGTAATGAGCTAAAATGCAGTATTAGTAATAAGAACTACTGAAATTGCAAATAATGGCACAACATTTTGATACCGTAAGCCTTCAATACTGATATTCACAATGGAAACCAAACATACCAAATTGCTTTCTAATATCCTCTGTTATGGAACCAATGGAAGTTCCAGGAGCTTTGACAGAAGGTAGCATTTGTGAATATGGCTGAGAAAGCAGCGACCTGGGATAGGAATCAATTTCGGGATCATATCCAACCTGTAAGAAGTTAGAAAGTTACAATGTTTTCCCTGACGCAGCAAGTAGAGAGACGGTAAGGGACCAAAGTGAATGATAGAACTAAATAGTACCTTCAGAGCGTTATTGTAATCTGAAACTCCGAGCCTTCCATGAAGAAGCCACAGCAACCAATCTGCTTGATGCAGCAATATGGCGGAATTTTTATTTGAATTATCGGAATTCCACCATGAAACAAGTTTGCAAAGGGTAGAGGAACCAGAGCAGACTGTATGGTTTTCAGGAGCAATGGACTTAACCATTGGTAGAGCATCAGGACAGCTCTCATTGTAGAGAAAAGGTCTGCATAAGGGCTCCCCTGTGTTGCTGCAGTAACCCATTTGAAATCCAGTTATCCTTTTGTGGATGTAGTAAACATGTTAGATAACACATTTGGAACAACCTTGACAGTTGCCTTTGGTTAGTGCTAATAGATTTGGAAAACTAGTAGTAGATACCACCCTTCATGATTGAACCATGACATGAAGTGTTGCAATAGTGCTTAAATAAGATTCTTAGGAGTGCCATATTGTCTTATAAATTTATACAGAGATATAACTTATAAGGTAATCCACCTGTCAACTATAATGGTTGTCGCCGAAGTCCCATCAATAGATATTGAAGCAATAAACGGGCGGAGGCTAACTGGAATATCTTCAAGTAGCAAGAAAAGTGCCATTTTCCAGGAGCTTGTCCAATCCACTGTGTTTCCACTCTGTCTAGACAACCAAATGCTAATGTCTCAGTGTATCTGAAAATGGAATGTAGAACAAGTACAACATGATGAAACTCATACTCACAGCTTATAAAATAGAAAGTCTACAATATGTCAACAATTTTAGCTCCTCTATAATTTATGATTAGACAAATTCAGGAAGTAGTTGAGTTCTAGTGGAACTCCCAAACTAATTAGAGAGCTCAAATTTGAACATTACCCTCTTTCCCCAAATTTTTTTGAAACACCATATTGAACTTCAAAAGATCAAGATCAAGTTCAGCTTCATGTTCTACATTTGCTCTATTCTTGTTCAAAACCTTTACTAACTTCCTATTCGTTTTCACCTATTTCTTTCTCCCGTCCGTGCATTGTGAGACTTTGAACCGCTGAATAGCTATTTCATGAAGAAAAAAAAATTCTATTACAATTGTTGGACATCCAAAATGAGAAGGGTTTTTTAGGACAAAAGTATTACCATACATGGTGGATATTCCCTTTTTCCCTCAGCATAAGTCATCCCTTGCTTGTCGATAAGAACATATCGAGCTCCAGATGTGCCGAAGTCCATCCCAAGATAAAGTTGTTGACTACTTTGGACACCACCAACATCAGTCCCTTCTTTACTGCTACTGGAGGCCAGCATTCTGGTTCTCATTTTGATTGTAATTTTGTCAAATCCACTTTCAGCAAACAATTTCCTTGAAAATGGAAATCCTATAAAATCTACATCAAAAAGAAACATGAACAATAAGCTAAAAATCTCAAATGTGTAAAAACAGATACGAATTTAACCATAGAAATTAATGAAGGACAAATGCAGTAGTAACAAGAATAGTGCTCTAATAAGAACTAAAAAACGAATTGAATTACTAATGAACTCTGGATAATTGAAGTCATTGGAAGTTTGGAACTAGTTCTGGTTTTTAGAGAGAGAGAGAGAGAGAGAGAGAGAGAGAGTACCGTTTCTTGGGAGCCATGGACGAAGAAAGGCGAAGCTCCATGTCGGAGAATGTAGTGATGTTGTCATCGTTGGCTGTGTTTCGCTACTCCATGGATAAAATAAGGAGTTTAAAGAACAAACGTCGTTTAACGTGTGGGAGAACCTGGAGCACCCACTTACATGAGGGTGTTACAACCAATATTTGTTGCCCCACTTATTTAGTTAGTTTTGTTTTAAAATCCTACCTATTCTTACACTCCTCTTGTGGGGGATAGATGGAGATGTTCCCGAGGGTAGACCTGGCAACAGGTTAGGGTTAGGGTTAGGGTCGATCCTAGCCGGGTTGGCAGGTTAATGGGTCAAAATTGCTCAACCCTAACCCTAACTCGTTTAATAAACGGGTCAGTTTCCCAAAACCTAACCCTAGGCGGGTTGGCCCTAACGGGTTGGCGGGTTAACCCTAACTAAAAATTAAATTTTTAAAGACCATTTATTACTCATTAATTATTATTTTAAACTTAAAACTTATTAATTAAATTAAATTTTTTTAAATTTACTAACTAAAAATTAAAATTAAAAATTACTTATAAAAAATCTAAACTAAAGTGTTATTTTAAAAAAAAATATATATTGTTAACGGGTTGGCAGGTCACCCGTAGGTTGGGCGGGTTGACCCTACCGTGGGTTGGGCGGGTTGACCCTACTGACCCGCGGGTCTAAAAATGTCAACCCTAACCCTATCCATTTAGTTGGCAGGTCGGGTTAGGGTCGAGTTTGGCGAATCAGGTTAGGGTCGGGTTGGCAGGTAAGGTCACCCCTTGCCAGGTCACCCGTGGGTTGGGCGGGTTGACCCTACTGACCCGCGGGTCCAAAAATGTCAACCCTAACCCTATCCATTTAGTTAGCAGGTCAGGTTAGGGTCGAATTTGGCAAATCGAGTTAGTGTCGGGTTGGCGGATAGGGTCACCCGTTGCCAGGTCTACCCAGGGGATGATATTCACATCATGTAGATAATCTTAAAAAAAGTCACATTGTTTATTGAAATTCCAAGCTTCCTAAACACCCTATTTGACTATTAATTTTCTACCAAATTTTGTAGGGGATCAAAGTTTTTAAACGATGTGAGTTTTTGTGAGGATTTAAAAAGTGAAGAAATTATCTTTACCAACAACAATAAATCCTTGGATCATCTTTATGTAGATCTCGTATATAGGCGGGATGTAAACATATTAATATAAGATGGCGTGGATGTTAATACAAAAGAGTGGGGCGCATGGGCTTTTGGCCCAAGGGTTGTGCGGCCCTCCCATAATTTAGATGATTTTGGGATGAAAATCTATTGGATATTGCTTGCCATTAGTTTGTCCCATGTAATTTATTATAAGTATTGTTCCATAGCTGGCGATTTTGTTGGTGGCGACTTTAATCTTGATATCATGATGAATTTGATGCATTTGATGGTTTTTCTCTGCTTCTCACACATCTATGACAATGTATCCTCACTTTTAAAATATGTATCTTGACAAATATTTCCTTAAAAAAACAAAAAACAAAATGTGGAGAATGCAATTAATTACAGTTTCCCATCTTAGAGATGTCTTTTTTTTTTTTTTGTTAAATCTAGGGTCTCTTAGAGCACCCAACTAGTCCCTAGAGATGTCTTTTTTATTACTCTTTATGATTAACCTTTTCTCTTTTTAGTTTCAAAAGTACTTGGACAAATGATAACCCGGGCAAGTTCTAGGGACATAAAAAACAGCAATTTTTATGTAGTCCATGTTAGAACTGAAATCCCTTTTAAGTGCTTTATGTTTTTTTTCTCCTTACGCCAGGTCATGGGTTTAAACTTTAAACTTTAAACTTTAAACCCTAGCTAGCATTATCATCATGCATGGGGTTGTGCCCTATGTAATTTTCAGTTGAAGTATCTATCTATATAAAACCTGCGGAGATCATGGATGGCCATTAGTTTGAGCTGACGTCCGCATCATATATATATTGGGAAAAAAGAAGAAGAAAAGAACAAAATAAATAACTGAAGGGAGAGGTTATTGATGATTTGATCATTGAATTATAAAACTAGGGTTTAGAGCTGGAAGGAAATAACAAACAGAAACGAGAGAGAGAGAGCAGGCCAGGGCCATATGAAAGAAAAGTGGAATCTGGATTCTGGACCAGCTTGCATGTGAACCATGTGTAGTAGTAGTGACTAGTGACAGCTCCTCATGTTCTAATTTTAGTTTTTTAGCTCCCACATCCACATTCCTCAACAACGTGTATGCCACTCACTATACAATACATATCGATCATTCTCTTTCAACTCAACAGTACTAGTACCACCCAGCAGCTACCCCTTTTTTTTTTGGCAGCTACCCTACCATCCTCTATTTAATATTAAACCTGTTCTAACGTGTGCAGTGCCACTCATCAACAGATTCAATGACTTATTATATATAAGAGTCCAGTCAATGCCAAAAACTCCCAGCAGATTTGGATTTTGTTCATCTCCATTTTCTTATCCTTTCTTCCTCTTTTGGAATCCGGGTTTTATTTTTCTTCATCAATTCATTTATGAATGTGGATGTAAACAATCGAATTAAAACCTGTAGTCCTAAAGAGAACTTAAATAATAGAAGACCTTCAACTCAATTGATTATAAAAAGATCTTTTTCTAGAGGAGTATATGAATCCCCTTTATAGAATATATCTACTTATATGTTAGAAACCCTAATTTCCAAAATAACAAAATAGGGTGAGAATTGAAATCATATTTTTTTTTTAAGAAAGGTATTATATTCCATCCATTTTTCTATTAATGTGAGAATATACATTTCTCTATATCTTGGAAAACGTTTTCTTAGTGCTCATCCATAATATGAAAACCATATCTGGTATTTGGATTTAACCTCAATTCTATTTACCGTTTAACTTCTCACTGAAACACCCCATTAATTTTAGTTTTTCAAATTTAACCTAATCAGTAATGCTAATAATACATAAATTGAGTTAAATTTTAAAATTCTGTATTACTTGAAGGTAAAAGTGAAAACACGATCTAATATTGAGGTTTTTTTTTCTCAATAATCCCAAAAATCAAAACAATACTCCCATAAAAAATAGTGCTGCTATTTGGACTGATCGTTTTACAAAACAGATGCTCGACACTTATGTGGCATAGTGGGTTCCACTGCCACATAAGTTGGACACTCCTTCAAAACACTTTTAGGAGGAAAAAGTGATGGATCCTACCATGCCACATAAGCATTTGGCATAGTTTTGTAAAAGCATCGTCCAAAAAGTTTTATTACATAAAAATGTGACAAGCGTGATTATTATTTAAGTAATTTTTCAAAACAAGAATACGTCCAACTCCAACCAACCAACCAAACATACCCTTCCTTGGAGTAGATTTTCCTTTGAAGTTGGTAAAATTAATTGGATATATATTTCGTGAGGAAGATGGAAACAATCCCTTGACTTGACTTCGTGTCATAATGAGGGTTTACCAGGGCAGGGGTGTACGATTGGGTCCTGTGCATCGCGTGTATAGTCACGTTCGGTGAGCCCAGGGCCCTTTTTATCGTGAACTCCAGACTTTTAAATTCAAATTATTAGCCAAGATTCCTACGTGGCGATCAAGACGTTCAGAGAAGACAGTTCAACTTTTATCCCCTCTGATCTTTTCTGCTCTGCTCCTCGCCGCTAATACGTATTTCTGTCGTTTTCCAGATCTCTCGCGCTTCTAATCGTGTCTTGTCTGCTTCTCTACGACAAGCCTCACTGAATTTCGGTACTCCCCCACACCGCGGAAATTCCGACACGTGGCTCTTGCACACTAAGATGAGTGCAATAGTGGGTCACATCCTGCCACATAACCATTCGATACAACGTAAAATCATCCGTTCAAAATATATTATTTGTTCACCATTCATCATGCTTTGTAAGTGTTTGGCGTGGACATTTATCGTGTGTTTGGACAAGAAATTTGGAGGAGGGATTTTGTAGTGACCAGAAATTTGTTGGAAAAATCATGTTATATTTTTCCTCAAAATCCCTGGTCCCCACAAAATCCCTCCCTAAAATCTCTTGTCCAAACAGACTATTATTTAGTTTGGTTGGATTTTTTAGGAAATTCATAGCCAAATTATTGGTCTTCCCACACTAAACCATGGTAGTTTTTTTTTTTTTCAAATCTTAGATATTGTAAGGTATAAATCATTCAAAACTAATGATTAACTAAAGTAAAATTTAAAGTATAAGACAATAATCAATTGTTTCGTTTAAACTTAAAACTTAAACATGACATAAATAGTGCCAATACATCATCCAAAACTAAAGTTCACCCAAATTTTAAAAAATCAAAACATGTCGTCATTAACCAAATATTCTTCTAAATTAAACTTATAAATTTAAACACGACAAAAAAGTTCAAATCTAAATATTTAGTGAGGATATGAGATCATCATCATGAAAAATCATACCATTCTAAAACTTTTATAGTGGTCTCCCACATGAGTTGGGTGAAATAGGGCGTGAATAAGTGCATTTATTTTTATGACTACTAATATTCGCACTCTAATTTACTAAATTCATGTAGGGGACTACTACAATTTAATATAATGATTACACTTATATAACTACAATAAAATAAATAGGGCCTAAATAATTAGTTTGAATCTAGTACAGACCTATCATGAAATACTCATACTCAAATGGGTAAAACCATCCACAATCGTTGAAAAATTAAGGCAAATTTACAAAATTGGAGTTTGGCGTAGAGGAGGAATAACCTAGCAAATTTAGTAGAGAGTTTTAGGTACAACTTACAAATATGGCCTGGACACCACCCAACGTGAAATGGTGTCTAGGATCCCCTCCTTGGATGTTGCCCAAAGTTGTGTTCTTCGTTTTTTATTAGTTTGGTTTAAACTACAATAGCTAGGCTGCTAGGCAAGGTGTTTGGAGACTGCCCAACCCATTGGGTGGCCCCCAATCCCCCGCCTAGCCATTGTTTAGGAATGTTTTTTTTTAATAAGAATTATTTAGAAAAAAAAAAAACACCATTGTGTAGTGTATGTGTGCAAAATCTAAACACGCTTTACAAAATTCAATTTAACACTCCACCACTGTCAATGTTGTAAGAACATAAAAGCCATTTCGATAGATGGCGTTTGAATGGAGATCAATTTTGTGCATCCACCGGGCACAAAACCCTTTCTTTCACTGGCTAAGCGCATGATGTTGTGAATTCTTCTATGAAAGGACTGTGCTAGCGTCACACCAGAAAAAGGTGTCGTAACCAAGCCTTTTCGATCCAAAAAGAGGTCATTCTCTATGATCCAAGTATTAAAATTTGGTAGGATGTTCTCCACACTATGTAGATCATCCTCACAAAGAATCAACCCATTTTAAAACTTCTAATCTCATTAAAAATTGACCATTTTATTCACCGTTTATTTTTTCACCGTCAATTTTTAATCAGCTTCCTATCAACTTTTGATGGGGTTAAATATTTTATTACGGATTAATTTTTTGTGAGGATGATCTACATAGTGAAGATAACACCCTCACAAATTTTCAGCCCTTGAATCGTAAAGGATTGACCTTTTTAGATCAAAATGGCTTAGTGTCAACACTCTGGTGTTACACTACCACCAACCTCTATAAAATGAACGGAAAATGTAAAAAAAGTCCTTATTTTTTAGGGGACCAATGATTTTAATCCCTCACTAAAATACTTTTATAATTTTAATCCTTATTTTTTAAAACTTTATGATTTTAGTCCTTAAAAAATTATAGTGTTATGATTTTAGTCCCTAAAAATTTAAAAAATGTGTAAACTAAGTTTTAAAAAATGCCTAAGATACCCTTGTTCACTTTTTTTTTTTAAACTGGAAAAAAAGTGCAAGTCTGAACTTGCACTTTTGAAAAATTTCAGATTTGGACTGCCGGTGAGGAGTTCACAGCCGCCGGTCGCCGGAGAAAAGGTCGTCGGTCGGAGGTCGGTCGGCCGCCGGAGAGTCGGTCACCGGAGAGGAGGTTGCCGGTCGCCGGAGTGGAGGTCGCCGGAGTGATGAAGTCGACCGTTAATGATTTTTAGATATGGGATATATTTGGAATAAAATGTTTTTAAAGGTTAATATTGTCTTTTTAAAAACTAAGGACTAAATTCACAAAAGGGATTAAAAACATAAGGGTTATAAAAATAGGGACTAAAATCACAAAACCCCTAAAATGAATGAATTCGCACCCTTAAGCACTTGCCAATTAGACTGAGGGTGTACAAAGCAGCACGTTTGAATGCTCTACCACATAGGGCAGTGAATCAGGTCATTTTCCTCGGACGCAATAGAAGCGTTGAGGTAATAATCACCAGTCGTGGGTCCAGTCATCATGATTCTACTACACATGGCTGCCTTTGGCAGGTTTGGATCATTTGGTTACATTATTCCACAAACACTCGATCAAAATCCTACATCCGCACTTAGGACATGTCGCCACAATTATTCCCGCTCATTAGGTTAATCTCTCCAGTTTTTAAATGCTTGGTTCGAAAAACGCGCGGTCAGAATCGTTCACAAAAGAAAATTAGAAACTCTAACACACCGTCCACGTCAGCTAAACCCAACACGTCAGCAGCTGATGAATTTCAAATCCATAAAATAACACAAAATATCAAGTAATTCAAAATCCTTCCTTTTCACACTTCATCACGAGGTAAATTACTTTTTTTTTTCAAGTCCATTAAAAAATTTAAAACATCAAAACATAAAAAAATGAAAAATCCTTACCTTTCAAACTCAAGAGAGTCTCTCTCTCTCCTCTTTCTCTCTCTACAATTTCTCTCTCTACACTCTCTTTCTCTCTCTTCTGCAACTCTCAGCTTGTCTTGAAAATGAAGGAAGCTCCATTACTTTCTAAAACCTAAAATACGACGAAGCATTTTTTCTTCTCTCAGCTTGTCTCTCTCGCTGATCGGTTTGCTTTAAAAATCTCAACAATGAATTAAAAAGGAGAAGAAAAAGTAGAACTTACAACAGCTATTGTTCTTCTTCTTCTCCTTTGTCTTTGGAGCATGTGAGAAGACTGACAGATTCATCTTTTTCGTCTTCTTCTTCTTCTTCACTGAAGAGGAAAAGGCGATCGTTTATTGGTCGATCAATCGATGATCAATGGCGGGTTCTTCATCGAGAGGACGAAGTAGTTCTCCATTTGGTTACCGGAAATCATCAAGTTCAATCTCTTCATCATCTTCATCTTCATCGCAAATGAACGGAAAAACTATTCCTCGCTCTTGTTCATCATCTTCTTCATCATTATATGGTTCTGGTAATGGAATGACGACCCGATCCATGACGCCGAGTCACGGACGAAGCGACTCAATGTACAATGACTCGATAGACCATGGGAGCTATGCTTTGGTTGCGTCTGGTTCTCCTGATGAGCTTATTGGTGAGACGGTTGACACTTCGGCATCAGGAGATAGCATTTCTGTTACTGTTAGATTTAGACCTTTGAGGTATGGCTGTAGATCTGGATTAATTTTGGTAGATCCGTGAAATTTGTGATTGGAGTATTAGAATTTGGGGATTTAGGTTAAACAGTAAGTTAATTTCATTAGAAGATTGTGAATTTGGATTTTTCGTTTGTAGTGAGCGAGAATTTCAGCGTGGAGATGAAATTGCGTGGTATCCAGATGGTGATAAAATTGTTCGGAACGAGTATAATCCGGCTATGGCTTATGCATTTGGTACTGTTACTGAATTTGTGTTCTGAAATTGGAATTATTGTATTGCTTTTCCTTTGAAATCATTCATACCTGAGCTTATGCCACTTTCACAGTTTAATGTTAATGTAGATGCGTGAATTTCAGATTATCATATTCTTGCTGAATGTTATAAGAAGTGCTATTTCTGTTGCTGTAGTTAATGATGTTATTGTATTACAGATAAAGTATTTGGACCAACCACGACTTCGCAGGAGGTGTACGAAATTGCTGCTCGACCTGTCATTAAGTCTGCAATGGACGGTGTAAATGGTATGTTATCATATTTTTTCAATTTCTCAAGTCTCTATCCCTGCGTAATGATCACCAAATGAAATTGATTAGTTCTAGTGTGAAAATCAGAAAATGCATTGATGCTATTCCTTATTTGAACAATGGTTTTAATTAAATGGATCTTATTGTATAAAAAAGCTTGCTAATTGAAACAGTGCTTATATTGCAGGGACTGTTTTTGCTTACGGTGTTACAAGTAGTGGGAAGACACACACCATGCATGTAATTCCTCTTCTTTTTTGATTCATAATGTGTAATTTTGTGTTAGAGATAGGGTTCGTATGTATAAGCATTGAAAAGTGAATGGAAGGGCCTGATAACTCCAGAAAAAGAAAGCTCCAACTTAAGATGACTGATGCCCAAAACTCTGAAGTTGTTTTATATGTAACATATTATTGTGTTGAGTTTTGACATTTTTTTATAATAATTTTTGCAGGGAGATCAGAATTCTCCAGGTATTATACCACAGGCCATCAAGGACGTGTTCAGATTAATCCAAGATGTATGTTCCTAATGCAATTTGCAACAAATCTTTAAACCATTCTTTGAAGTATAACACAATCTGTTGCAAATTGCTCTTCTTTATAACTTATTTTTTTTTGGGGGGTTAGTTTCCTAAAAACACATTCCATTTCACGCTTCTAGTTACTTCTTCAATAACTGAAATGACGTTTCAGTTTTCAGCTGTTCTGTATTCAATAATCTTAACTTATTGAAAACCAGCTCTTGGGTCATCACATTGCTGAAATGAATTTCATTTGACGTTTGGATTCCTTACTTCAATGCAAATCCTAGCATTCTTCGTTTCTTCTCTCACTTCCAAGAAGATTAAGACACAAATTGCTTGATAATTTTCAACGTAGTCAAAATAAAAAATAAATATTGACATATTCTATAATTTATACCAGCTCTGACATGTGAACTTTCTTTGCTTGTTTTGGAACTGTATACTCATTGATGACGTACTTATAATAATAATCTCCTTGCAGACTCCAGGAAGAGAATTCTTACTTCGGGTGTCATATCTTGAAATTTATAACGAGGTCAGTAGTTCTATAAATTGAAGTAGTGTTTACATGAAGGCTTCACCGTTTATGATTCTTTCGTTTAGGGATCAATTACATTCTTTTTTTGCCTTTCCATACTCAGAGCTGTATCAATATGCATTTATTCTTTCTCAAAACTAGGAAATTCTGTTTGAGTACAACATCTTGGAAAATGCATCGGTGTAGATAATTCACAATTTTTTTTTGGTGCTTGTCATCTCTTTTTATGCATTGTATATTGACTATTTATTTTCATCCAGGTTGAACATTTTACTGAGCTTTTATTGAAAGCCATCCGATGTAAATTCTTTGTGCTTTCCTTTTTCAGGTGATAAATGACTTGCTTGATCCGACAGGACAAAACTTGCGTGTTAGAGAAGATTCACAGGTTTGAAGCTTAATCTCATTTTGTTTCCCTTAGTGTATCTTATTAGTATCTGGTCGATGGATTCCCATGTAATCATGTATAAGGTACCTGAAAACTGGAAGTGATATACCAGATACGTTGGTTCCACCTATGCGAGTATTGGAAGCATAATCAATTGTGTTAAGCAATAGGATCTTTGTAATGGTTCGATTGTAAATTCTGTTAACAGGTTGTTATATTTCTGTTATGAGTTTGTTATGTTACTGCCAGCTCAGCAGTTGTAAGAATCTTGATATTTTGTACGAGCTCCCTCTGTACTTGAGTTATATAAATATACCTTCTATTTTCTCCGATTCTCATCGAAGAGAACAGAGGTTCATCTGATACCTTGAAGTCTTAAGAAATTGGAACCTGAACCGTTGAAATGTTATAGGTTTCAGTTCCAGGTAGCTTCACACTAGAAATTGGAACTGACCTGTTGACACCCCTAAGATTTATTCTAGTAAGCGGAATATTTTTTGTCCACAATGTGACTATCGTTTCTTTCTTTCTCAGGTTTTATTATCCTGAAAACCTCATTCTGCTGTTTGGTTTTATTTCTCGTCGCTTATTAATTGTGCAAACTGCAGGGTACTTATGTTGAGGGCATAAAGGAGGAAGTAGTTTTATCTCCTGGACATGCACTTTCTTTTATTGCTGCTGGAGAAGGTAGCTTATGGAGATTACTGCTGCCATATATTTAGGTAGTCTTGTTGATTGGTTTGTGTTTTGTAGTTTTGGTTTCTAACCTCTGATTGTTATGATGGCAGAGCATCGTCATGTGGGCTCAAATAACTTTAATTTGTTTAGTAGCCGAAGTCACACCATTTTCACTATGGTAAATATTTTTGCTCTGCTATTCTTTATTAGTGATTTCACTGGACCTACAAAAACCGAACAAAAAAAGAAGAAAAAAAGAAAAAAGAAAGAAAAAGAAGAACAATTTAACTGAATTATGGCGGAAGAGGGTTTTATCTTTTATGGTTTAACTATATGTAGCTGTTGAATTGTTAGTGCTTTCATTTCGTTCCTTGGACTGCAATTCACTCTCTTGTTTTCTTATCTTGCTTCTCTATTTCTCTAGATAATTTTATCAGCAAATAGTCCCGTGAACCGACTCTGAACTACCAACAAACTCCTTTTTCCAATTTCTTAATTTTATCAAAATAGTCACTCTTTCTCCCCAAGCACCTGATATCCTTATAAATCTCCGGAACCTCGTACTCGTACTATTATCATTAGAAGTAACATTGTTTTGTTCTCTATACAATATTTTGTACATTACATCGTGGTTTCTCATCCAAAGTTATCGAACTAATTTATGTTTGTCTTCATATCATGTGCGCCTTCTTATGTTTGTCTTCATATTTGTATTATGGTTGTATTTTCTGCTCATTTCTTTTGTAGTTTTCTTGTGTTGTATATTCTACCCCCTTTCTCCCTCTCTCTCTAAACCTGTTTGTTGTCTTGTTTCTTACAGATGATTGAAAGTAGTGCCCGGGGTGATGAATATGATGGAGTGATATTCTCTCAACTTGTACGCAAAAATCCTTCAATAGTTCTAGAATCTTGAATTATTCCTCTCATTTGTCACTTGCCTTAATTTTTTGTTTCATTTCTTGGTTGTAGAATTTGATTGATCTAGCAGGATCTGAGAGTTCAAAAACTGAAACAACCGGCCTAAGGAGAAAGGAAGGAGCTTATATAAACAAAAGTCTTTTAACTCTTGGAACTGTGAGTTCTAACAGAGTAACAACTGTTTGCTTGATTATTGTTGGAGAAGAATTATATGTACATTGCTTTGTTTGATCATGCCTTCTTTTGTTATTTGTTAGATTACATCGTAATATGCATATTGAAACAATTACATCCTCCTATACCTGGTTTTCGATAGGTCCTCCTAATATTGGGGTCTGCGACATAGATCCTGGGATTGTGGTTTCATATGCTTATATCATTGTTGAAGTTGAATTTGCTACAGGTTGTCTGTGAATCTATGCCCACTTAGAGGCTCTTTTGTTTTCTTTTGGGCATTTCTACTCAATGAGAAAGTCTTTTGTTTATGAGATAACCAATTTAGACTTTCACTTTTCTGTCTTGACATGGTAGTCATGTTTCATTAAGGATTTATAGTTTATGAGTTTGTTTTTCACTTTGTACTGTTAAATTGTGAACAAATATTTTATTTCTTTTCCAAGAGCTTACATTGACTGAAAACTTGAAATGTGAAGGTAATTGGCAAGTTGAGCGAGGGGAAAGCATATCATGTTCCATACCGTGATTCAAAGCTTACCCGTCTTCTGCAATCCTCATTGAGTGGCCATGGTCACGTTTCGGTGAGTTCAGAAATGCAGCAACCTTTGAACTTTTACATGCATATAAGAAAGTACATATTCTATAAGTGGTTCTCACTTGTTGAGTTTTTATAAATTTTCCTACTATACTGTTGTTCCTTGCTAGTTGCAATAATAATTTCATTATGCTACGTGTTGCTTCATATCTTCAACTATTGTGAAGCATATTAAGTAATGAATCTTCTACAGCTCATATGCACAGTTACTCCTGCATCAAGTAATATGGAGGAAACTCACAACACGTTGAAGTTTGCAAGCAGGGCAAAACGAGTAGAAATCTGTGCCTCACGCAATACGGTAACTAACTCCTTATGCTCTAGCCTCGGTGCAGTATAGCTTTTTTCGATAGATGTGCACAAGTCAAATCAGAGGCTTAGATTGACAGTTGCTTGAAATCTTTGATGTTCCAGATTATTGATGAGAAGTCATTGATTAAAAAGTATCAGAGGGAGATTATGATCCTCAAACAAGAACTTGACCAAGTAAAGAAAGGAGTGCTTGTTGGTGTCAGTCATGAGGAGATCATGAGCTTGAAGCAACAGGTTTCTTCTATATCATACGTTTAATTTCTACATGCATATCCTTTATGTCATCTTTTTGTGTCATATGTATTATTCTGTTTTGTTTGTTTTATGAATGAGTTGTCAGTACTTAAAATCAAATATCTTCATCGTAGCTTATGGCATTGAGCATTTCTTCCTCTGATATTCTTTGGACAGTTAGAACTGGGTCAAGTGAAAATGCAGTCAAGATTAGAGGAAGAAGAGGAAGCAAAAGCAGCTCTCATGAGTAGGATTCAAAGGCTAACCAAGCTTATACTTGTTTCCACAAAGAATTCAATTCCTGGAGTTTTGAGTGATGCACCAAGCCATCAACGGTCTCATTCTCTTGGTGAAGAAGATGTAAGTGTAGAATTTCTTTTGTAGTGGAAGGAGCATGAGTTTTGTTTTTTTACGTGTCACCAATATTGCATTTTGATCTTCTCAAAGTTAAGAATATGGGTTTACTTACTGTAAAAGATAACCTATGTAGAAAACATTTCAAACATTAGGGATCATTCAACAGCAAACCCATAGTTGGTTAACATTCTTTTTTTTTTTTTTTAATCAGGAAAAAAGTTAGTTAACAATCAATATGCACATCTGTTAAATTCAAATCCATGACGTTAACTATCCCAAGTTCTGCATCCTTTCTCATAGTCCATATAATGTCTAAACTGGTGACTGCATGTATCGTCTTTTGACTTATATCAATGCGGGTGTACGAGTATGTCAATTAGTTTGTCAAAAATACACACAGATGGATCCCAAGCATATATACATACTGACGTCATTTTGTGCGATGGGGATATGTATTCTAGACTATTCTGTTTCGTGAAAGCATCTCTTATTCTTTCTCATTCTCTGCTACCATATCTATCATTGTTGGGGTTGACTGAAATAAAGCTACTAAGTTGTGAAAATCCATCTATCTTTTCAAAGTCTGTTTATTTTTGGCCATATGCCTGTTTTAATCAGGGGATCATGATCTAATATTGATCTGTCGTCCCATTTACTCTCAGAAACTTGATACTTTTCGGGAGGGATCTCCACTGCTTATAGATAGTGACAACCAGAAAGATTCCCCATCTTCTGCTCTGTCAGTTCCCTCAGAAACCTCGTGCGATCCTAGACACAAAAGGTCTTCCAGCAAGTGGTCCGAAGAACAATCAGCAATCGGCTTGACAGAATCAACTCAAGCGGGTGAACTTTTCAGTGGACTTGCTAGTGGTTCCAGGCTGCCAACAGTACGTTTTATTGACCTTTTATTTCAACTGTACGTAAACAGTATATGGTATCCAAGTTTTTTTTGTTTTGATTATGCATTGCTACTGTGATAAAGCTGTCACTTCAGGCACCACATAATTCAAAATATATTCGCAGGGGGGTGTGGTTTCCATTCCTTTAACAGAAAATTCTCAGTTTCTCACTAATTCTGCTTGAGCCCTTGGTAATTGAGATAAATAAAAATAAGCGTATTGCTCGTATAACCGTTCCTTTAAGCATGTCTGGTTTTGTTTTTCAGTTACATGTAGTCTCCTTTTCAGTTTCTATGATCTTTTAGCCCTTATACCATGGTACTTATGGTTTCAGCATTGATTTTTTCTGTATCTCAAATTCACAGAAATCAGTATCTTAATTTTTGTTTTGGATACTCTTAGAATACAAGGTGTACATTATTAGGCTCTATTCTTATTAATTTTTTGGATACTTATGTCTGAGAGTAAAACCCTCAAATCTTATCCCTGTCTTTCGCATGGTAATTTTTAGGCTGGGATGACTATGTCGGATCAGATGGATCTACTAGTTGAACAGGTTAAGATGCTTGCTGGAGAGATTGCATTCAGCACCAGTACCCTGAAGCGCTTGATGGAACAATCAGCAAGTGATCCTAATGGCATGCAGACACAGGTATAAGTTCGTCTTTCTGTCTAAAAATTTTACTTTGCCTCCAGATGTGGTGAGTGCCTTTGCCAGTAGGTAATACCGTAGTAGGTGTCTGATAATCAAATTTATGGTTCTGATTACTCAAAAATGATGCCCTGAAAACATTAGTGTGTGGTGGGTTTCAATATTTGAGATTGCTTATCCGCTAATTTTAATTGCTAAGGAACCAGTAGACAGTGCTAACTGTTACATATACGAGTTCTGATTGTGGTGGATGAGTACAGTACCCAGAGTTTTGATGAATATCTTTGGGCTACACAATCATTGGAGTTGCCTATGTATATCTCGTTGCTAGTACAAATTGAGAACTTCATACACATCCTTACATCCATTCTTCCTTCTCATGCTTCCTTAATATTGCTTCTTACTGGTTTCTTGGTTCGTATATTTTTGGATTGGTGTTTTTAATATTGTTACTGTTTACAGATTAAATACCTTAATGTGCTGTTTAACTGGTTCATAGTTCATAGTTTAGATTGATGTGTTTAAATATGATTGTGGGCTTACCAATAAAAAAAAGAATATTTGGTTACTGCGTGTCAGATGGGTATGCATTTGCTATTTTTTCTTGATGTACATGATTCTATGCTTCAAACACCTGATTTACTGTTAGCGAAACGCTTTTTAAAATGCAGATTAAGAACTTGGAACATGAAATCCAAGAAAAGAAGAGGCAGATGAGGGTCTTAGAGAAACGCATCAGTGAGAGCGGTGAGGCTTCAGTTGGCAATGCTTCATTCGTTGATATGCAGCAGGTAGTTTGTTATATCATCATTGTGATCTTCTGATCTTTTTTCTTCTTATCTTGGATGATCTGAATATCTTTCATTGTTTTCTGCAATTAACTTGTGAACTTTTCACAAAACAGACAGTTATGAAGTTGATGACTGAGTGCAGCGAGAAGGATTTTGAGCTAGAGGTGACTCCTTGAATTTTGAAGTTTTTTTTACTGCTGTTTAGACTTGCAAGCTAGAACTTGCAGTTTTTAACATGCATTATATTTCATCTCATGTCTGAATGAATCTTTCCATGCTACAATAGTAAACTGTTACTCTTCAGTTTAAAGGCTATCCCCTAATGGTGAGACACAATCTTCATAAACTTAACTTCATATGGTTAAATCCTATGGGCTATTGATGCAGATAAGGACGGCAGACAATCGCATCCTCCAAGAACAGCTGCAGGATAAGGTAATTAATAATGATACTTTTTTTGGCTTTCTGCTAGTGCAATAAAAAAAAAATTTATTTCTGTGGGTGAATAGCTCTTATATTTTTCCTTGTTTAGCTATTATACCTTTTATGTCCCTTCAGTTGGTTACTTTGCTGGTATTAATGAGCAATATTTTCTAAAGAGAAGACGCTGGGCCTCGCTCCAATTTTTTCCATTGTTTTACCATTCTTTCCCTTACTGGCAGTGTTCCGAGAACAAAGAATTGCAAGAAAAAGTACTCTTCCTGGAGCAGCAATTGGCTTCTGTCAAGGATGATAAATTGCCTTTATCTTCTGATCAGTGCGTCTCTGAAGAATATGTTAACGAGTTGAGAAAGAAAATCCAGTCCCAGGTTAGTGTTAGTTTTCCATGATCTGCTAGCATTTGAATGCATATATATATATATATAGGGTTAGGATCCGCAACGAAGGTTTTGTAGCCAATATTAGCACAAGGTTTTTTTGGGGACCATGTGGAGATGATCTAAAGGTCTAAGCATGATCTCCTCATCAAATATATTGCTTTCGTATAAAATCATTCGGTTCTAAAACTTCCAACCCCATCCAAGTGTTGGTTCAAATTTACAACTTTTAAGGACAGATCACAAATCACCCAACTTTTAAAGGGGTTAGAAGTTTTAGACCAATGTATTTTTTGTGAGGATGATCTATGTGGTGAGAACATCCTCGCAAAACAACAGCCCTTGAATCGTCTCTATGTGGGCCCCACAAAAAACCTTGTGCTAAAATTGGCTATGAAACCTTCGTTGCGAAACCTAACCCATATACAGAACACAAAAACTTAATTGTGCAAAGCGATTATAAATCTTTGTAACCTCTTGAACTTGTGATCTGTTTAGGTCCTAGATTTTGTCAAAACTGGATTTTTCCCACATTGTGGGGACAAAGAGCTCTGAGTTCTACTATCTTGCAACTTCACCTTTATATTTATTTCCCGGACTTTATCGGGCTTCTAGGAATAGATAGTTTATTATACTGCACTGAGATGTTTTAAAAGGTTTGATAATCGTTACTCAGTAACCTGCATTGGCCAACTCTCTATATTTAAAAGCTAACAGTAAGCGGTTTTCAGAAACTTTTGTGCACCCTGGAATTGAGAAGAAAATCTGTGGCTGTTTCTATTTGTTTCTACAACTAATTTAGCTATATTTATTTTACCAAACAGGAGTTTGAGAATGAGAAACTAAAGCTAGAACATGTTCAGCTTATAGAGGAGAATAGTGGATTACGTGTACAGAATCAAAAGTTGGCTGAAGAAGCTTCTTATGCAAAAGAGTTGGCATCTGCTGCTGCTGTTGAGCTGAAAAATTTGGCAGGTGAGGTCACCAAGCTTTCATTACAGAGCGCAAGACAAGCAAAAGAATTATTGGCTGCAGAAGAAATGGCTTACTCTAGAAGTTCTGGCATGCATACTGGTAATGGTGTAATGCGCAAGCATTCTGAAAGCAAAAATGACGGTGCAAAGCTTGGCAGAAAAGGACGGCTTACTAGCAGGGGTAATGAAATTCCTGGAGCTGTGTATAATGATGCTGAGTACTGGAGTCTTGATCCAGATGATATAAAGATGGAGTTGCAGGCAAGGAAACAAAGAGAGGCTGCTCTTGAAGCAGCTTTGGCTGAAAAGGAACTTGCAGAAGAAGCATACAGGAAGAGTATTGACGAGGGAAAGAAGAGAGAGGCAGCTCTCGAAAATGATCTAGCAAGCATGTGGGTGCTCGTCGCGAAGTTGAAGAGAGAGGGGGAAACGCTACTGGAATTGAATGCTGATGAGAGATCTAGTGATGGAACAGACCTTGTGAATATTCCGAAAACAAATGATACTGATAGTACAGACAACATTTTTAAAGAGATACAAGTTTCAGATAGTACAAAACCTGTTCATGATGGTTCAGAGCTAGAACCTAAACCGGTTCATGATAGTTCAGAGCTAGAACCTTTTGTTCTTCGCCTGAAGGTAAAATTTGAATACATTTTCATGTTATCTTTGATGAAAATTTCTGATTATTTTGTGGTTTGATTATATACTTTCTTTCTCATTCCAGCTTGAATACTTTTTTTTGTTTTTCCATTTTATCTCATTCTTTTAATTTGCTTTGTTAACTTTGATACAAATTTCTTATTCTTTCATTTTTCGTCTTTTCATTTGAAACATTTTAAATTTTATGTGCAAAAACCTACCACGTTTCACTTGCGAAGGTTCCCACTTTCTTCTATAAGAAAGTTAATGTTTGAGTCTCAATATAAGTAGCATTGGTTTCAGGTGGTAGTCAATAAAATAGTCACAAGAAAACATAATGTGCGAGTCAAGAACATCAATATTAGATATTAGTCAAACAACTCACGTGTACTGTAAGCACTTTTAGATAGTTTTAAAAAGAAGTCTGCAACTTTCTAGTCTCTCTGCTTTTGTTTATGCTTTCTTATGCGTATTTTGTTCTTCTGACGTTTAAGCTTTCTGGTCTGAAGCTCGATAACTGCAAGATGATCTAATTGCTCCTCACTGTTTTTGAATATGTTCAGGCCCGGATGCAAGAGATGAAGGAAAAAAAGCTCGAAGCTCTGGGGCATGAGGATACAAATTCTCATGTATGTAAAGTTTGCTTCGAAGCACCAACTGCAGCACTACTTCTTCCATGTCGACACTTCTGTTGTAAGTGATCATGACTTTCCGTACAAAAACACGATCATGTACCTAAGTAGTCGGGATCGGGTTGACTCGGCGAGTAACTCGCGAGTAACTGCATAATAATCAACACAAACACACAATGCATAATAATCAACCTTGGTGTATTGTGTATTTTTGTGCAGTGTGCAAGCCTTGTTCACTTGCTTGTTCCGAGTGTCCACTTTGTCGCACAAACATTTCAGACAGGATCTTCGCTTTTCCTTCCTGAAAAAGCATAATATGTCCTCTGGATGAAGGTTTGTACATTATGGTGACGTTTTCAGTTATTATACTTGTTTTGTAACACAAAATTTTTCTATGATCATGCCTCCAGGTGAAAAATTCAAGCTTCTAATTCATAGTTTTGGATTTTCTTCAGGTGGTCTATATCATCATTCAGCTGTTTGTATTTTCCCATGTATTATTGGGTGCCATTCTTTTATTAATTGGCCTGTATGTAGCTGTCGAAAAGGTACATCCATATCTTGTCTCTTTCTCTCTCAGCTTAACGGAATGTAAAAATAAGATAGCACTGAAAAAAAAAAAAAACAAAGGCAGAGAAAGAGGTGGGAGGGGCTAAGGAACTTATGAAGTTTCAGTTCCGAATTGGTGCTACGTGTTCATATACCCAGAAAAGTTTTGTTTCTCTTCTTTCCTATTTTTATTTTTATGTACAGAAGAAAGACAATGAAAGCTTCTAACATCAAGCATTATATTATAACTTCCTTTACCTTTTCTTCGGAATGGGTTAGAAATGTTTGCACCCCTCCTTCCTGTCTTTTTTCATTTTTTGGTTTTTAAGAACAAGCTGCCTTGTACATTCTCCAGGAAAATTCGATCAGCCTGAAAGTTGAATCATAGCCATTGGATGCATTTCGAGTCATGGTATCACGGACCTGTCAATGAAAGTCTGAAATACAACTTGAAGTGATTACCTATCAATCTGGTTTTTGGCGTGTAGGTTTATCAGTAGTGGGTTCAAAGGCTCATGGTTAGATTTCACATAACCAACTAGCTGGACAGGTGATAGCTACTAAGACCTGAGGCTGATTGTTTGACATTGCTCCAAATATAAGTCTTCAGTCTGTTTTTTGAAACGCGAAGGATGTAAGCAGGTTTCTCGGGGTACAATGGAGGCAAAATAGAGTTGCTTAGTAGGACCATAATCTACCCAACGTCGTAAATGTCCAAAAATCCCCTCATGCGTGGAGGGATGGTGTCCTAATTGCATTTGCCCCTTTCTGCTGCTCTCTGAATCCGACAAGAGCAAAAGCTTGATCTCAGTCATCTGACAGCTAATCTCTTCTAAGTATCAAAATTATTTCACCCTAAATTGTTACCACGACTCAACCACTAAGTGCCCGTATTTGAATCTGTGACCCAGCCTTTGCAATATATGGAACCCATCCCGGGACTGGAATTCTGGATCGATATTCATGGAACCTATCTCTTACCCTAGTTTAACGGTAACAATGTTTGTACATGTTCATCGAAGTAATCATTCCTAAAGTAAAACTGAACATTCTCTGAATGCATCAAATTTTGAATCTGAAATTCTGACCTTGGGTTGATTGCTTTTGAATGTCTAGCAGATTGGTAACAAGTATGTGAAGTTGTTTCTTCTTGGAATTTACTTTTGTAAGAATATCTTGAAATGTAACATTATGGACGGATGTGATTGTTGTTATTATATATTTTTTTGGTCGGCATTTTAGTTATTATATTGTGAAACATTCCTAGTTCATTTGATTAATAAATTTAAAGCTTAAAGTGGGATTTATAGCCGTTAAAACAAATATTATATTGTGTCCACTGCAACAAATCATGGAGGGATTAATTAAAAAAGTTCTAAGATGAGGAATTAAGGAATTTGAGGCATATAACTATAATTAACACAATTAGGAAAACTGAACTTGCAATGCACGTAAAGAGGAAAAGATAACCAAGATTTAGCTTTTGAAAAATTAAACAAACACCCCAAATTATATAGAGATTGTATTTAATTAATATAAACTCCAACTTGTAAATAAATAAATATATAAAAAAAAACTTGTAAATAAATATGTTGGCTCCTTAGTCAATCCAATGATTCCAATCACATCAAAGTGGTAAAAATCCTAGCCAGATAAATAAATAAATAAAGGTAATGGTAAAAAATAAAAATGCTCCCTCAGGACTACAATGAAAATCAAAATAATTTTTTTGACTGATTCAAACTACAATAAAAATTCAACATTCTTCAGTTTGACATTCATGGAGATAAGAAATGATTCAATTATCAAATCCTTTAGGTGTGCTTACATGGAAGAAGTGGAGCTCCACAAAGGCCTGGATTGTCCCTGAATGCAGAAACAGGTATTTTAGCTCTATGAGGAGGTATTCTTCCAGTTAGCCGGTTCACAGCGACATCGAATTCTCTTAGCTCCTCCAAGTTTAGTACCTTCGCCGGAATACTACCATTCAGACTGTTATCTGACAAAACTAAGGACATTAACTTCTTAGCTTCTCCCAGTTCGGGCGGTATAGTTCCTGATAAACCGTTCCCTCTGAGCTCCAGCTTCTTTAGTTCACTCAATTTCCCTAGTGATCTTGGTATTGACCCTCCCAAAGAATTGTAAGATAACACTAGTACTTCAATGGACTCCATGGATGCTTGATCTCCAATGTCTTCATCAATTGGACCGACGAAAAGATTACGAGAAAGATCAACTGAATTAAAATGGCCTAATGGGTCTTTAGTTCTTTTCGAAAAAATTGTCCCCAAGTTGCCTGTAAGCTTATTTGAGTGAAGATCAAGATCCATCAGAATTGAAAGTTTCTTGAATTCTACTGGTATAGATGAATGGAAGCCATTATTTGATAAATTCAGGAAAGAAAGGTTTGTCATGTTTCCAATCCAATGAGGCAATTTACCGGTTAACCCGTTGCTCGATAAATCGAGTATCGATATAGAGGTTGAAGCTAACCACTTGGGAAGCCTGCCAGTTATCCCAGTTCTTGCTAACTTAAGCCGAAAGAGATTCAATTTGGCAAGCCAGTGTGGTATTCTCACTAGATTTATAGGATTAAAAGACAAGTCTAGTGTTTGTAACTGTTGCAACTTAGCTAACTGAGGAGGAATTGAACCTGACAAATGATTTTTGGAGAGATCAAGTGTTTGAAGGTTTTGAAGATTTCCAAAACTTGAAGGAATCTTACCTGAAAAATTGTTGTTAGAGAAGAATATATGGACAAGAGTTGTTAGATGGCCTATGGTTGCAGGAAGTTTTCCATTTAATCTGTTGTTCTCTAAAATTAGTCTCTGGATGTTCGGAAGCTCGCCAATGGAAGCCGGTAATCCACCCGTAAGCCGATTTTCCGATAATCTACAAAACTGTAGAGAAATCAGATTTGAAATTGAAGAAGGAATGCTTCCAGTAAGATGGTTTTGATTGAGATAAAGTACAATCAATTCAGAAAGTTCACCAATGGATGTAGGAATACTACCTATTAAGTGGTTTTCTGATAAGTCCAAGTATTTGAGATTCTTGAGACCTTTAATGGATACTGGGATACTACCAGAGAGAAAGTTAGCATGAAGATCAAGCTTAGTTAATGAAACCAACTTACCAATTGATGATGGAATCCCACCAGATAATTCATTACTTGAAAGACTTAACTCCAAGAGTGAAGTTAAAGAATGAAAAACAGAGGAAGGTATTGAACCAAAGAGAAGATTGTTACCAATGTAGAGCTTCTCGAGCTTAACTAGATGTCGAAACGTCGAAGGGATTGAACCAGTGAGTTGGTTGGAATCAAGGAAGAGATGGGTTAAGTGTGATAATCTTCCAAGTTCTTTGGGTATATTTCCTTTCAAGTTTTTGAGATTACTAAGGTCTAGAATTTGAAGGAAGGAGAGTTTAGAGAGAGATGATGATAAAATACCAGTCATTGATGTATCTGATATGAAATCATTGTCTGAATAAAGGCCTGGTCTAGAGATACTGATGACCCTTCCTTTAGGATCACATTTGATACCTGCCCAAGATGTGCAACAATCTGTTAATGGATTCCATGTCTGCAACAAATTGGATGGGTCATGAGTGATTTTTTGTTTGAACCCAAGTAAGGCTACTTGATCAATGACATGACAGGGTTTGGTTTTATGAGGAAGAAGTAAGGAAAAGCAGATAAGTAAGATAAAAGAGATTCTGTGTTTTGGACTGATGAAAGCCATTGAAATGTGAACCTAGAGAGAGAAAGTAGGGAATTTAGTAGTACTAGAGTTGGGGGTATAGTGTCAAGTTATGTAGGTTTTTATCATAAAAGAAGAGAATTAAGATGGTGGGGGAAGTTACAGCTCTGTTGCTTAGAACTGAATCAAAGTGAGAGAAAATTTTTAAAAAAACAAACAACGGATTTATGTGTCAGTAAAATGTTTAATTAGTAGAGGCTAGAGTACTTAGCTCTGAATGGTTCTAAAGTGGCAGTTGAGCTTGCCAGGTTGGTGGGGATTTTTTATTTTTTATTTTTTGTTGCTCTTCCATCTAATAAGAATTACCCACTTTGTTGGATTTTCTGAATTGAGGTTTGATGGGGTTGATGAACGGTTTGTATATAATCTTAGGTTGTGTTTAATTGCACTTTAATTATACAGAATTGGGTGAGTTTTGCGAAGACAACACAAAATTCTCAGAAATGGATGAAAATAAACATACTTTTGCCGAACACACTATTTTGCAATCAAACACAACGGTAATGTGACTTGAGGTGTGTGGATATAATTGAATATCCAATTTTGTTGTCGGTTGTTATGAATGTGATGATTATGCCCGTTGGATCACAGGTGGAAAAGTAGTAGTGGGCCATTGTTTCGAAGTTGGATCAGAGTGCTTACCATCATGGGTTTGAAACCCAACCCAGTCAAGGCTTCAAGCTTGTGTTATGAAGCCATGATAGAAAAGTTATCCTCCAATCAACGGCCAGGAATCACCAACCCAGGTTGATTCTGAACTTTGGAGGGCATAGGCTCTCTCTAGGAAAAATTCTAAACGGACCGAAAATAGTGTTCAGTTCCGCGACCAAACTGATAATCCTCCTCGGTCCCAAGTACTATGGATACCTCAAACAACTAAAATCAGTCAAATTAGAGGTAGGCAAGTACCAATAACACTTCAAACAACCAAACCCCTTTCCCCTTCTCAAATTTGAGTCTGGGAGCAATGGGTTTGAGAGATCGGCAGAGTCTCGCCGTGAGGCAAAAGTGCAGTTAGGCAAATTTTCTACCGTCCCATAAGTCTATGGCGCATATAAAATAATGAGTATAGTTAACTTTTTGTTACGGCACAATCTTTACCGTCCGACAATTCCAATGAAGCATTAACCACCCCAAAACTCTTTTGGTGGTACTTGCCTGTGCCAGCCCACTGACCCCCCTAAACCCCTACCTCAAACCCTCTTTGTTTGTGGCTTCTCATGATACTTGCTCTACCACCCCTGAATTGTAGGTTCCTTGTTACACTAATTATGGGCTTATGCGTGGCCTTGGGCTTAGTCTTGGGCTTGTGGTTCGGCTAGGGTTTTGTATTCAAACTAGAATAACACAGCCCACTCTATCAATCATCAAGCTAACTTGACTGATGTATGAAGTTTATAGACCACAACATCAGTATATGTTAACATCGTAATTCGGATGCATCATCGGATAGCTTTCCAAAACCCTAAAAGATAAACATAAGAGACGGATTATAAATACAGCCAACAGCACACGTACCAAAGAAATGAAAGAATGACGTCAACCTGCTTCATTGTTTTCGGTGAATTTTTTGTCGTTTTCCACTACAAGACAAACTAACAACTGGGTATGTCCATTTTACCCTTCTAATCTTCCACTTATTACATTTTACAACCAAAGTTTTTTTTTTTTTTTTTTTTTTTTTTTTCCTGAAATTTTTTGAAACGAGAAGAACAGAATTCTGAATTCTCTCTCGCACATTCAAGTTCAAACCCTAGAAATAATTCAATGAAGGAATTACCCGAACTTCTTACACGCCATTAATGACTTCTGAACTCCACCTTGACAGAAGAATAATTTTCTAGGGCACCGATACAAACAGTTATCTACCAGGCTCACAATTGCAGAACCCGGTTTCAGCGCCATTAATGGTCTTGGAATCGGCCCAAACAAGTAATTCCCTCCAAGCAGCAATCTCACAAATGGGGAAGTTCCCGTTGCAGGAGAAACAGTTTTGATAGCGAATTGAGACAGTATTAATCCTCTGAACTTGTTCTTCTCTAATGACAGAGCAGAGAGTTTCGGCATCTTCGCCATGAAAGCTGGTAATTGTCCTTGAAGCTCATTGTAGCTCAAATCCAGAGCTAATAATTCACTCTGGGTACCAAAATTTCTGGGTACTTGTAAAGATGAAAACTTGTTGTGAGAAAGGGTAACTTGTTGGAGAGATGGATGATCAAACAGAGCTGAAGAAACAGAGCCTGAGAGTTGGTTATAACTCAAATCCATCACCTGTAAGAAAACCAAATATCCAATGTTCTTTGGAAGATCGCCTTTCAGATTATTGTTCCTCATCAAAATCTCAACTAGGGAAGTCGGTAAATTCTCCGGAACTTTACCTGAGATTTCATTAAAGCTGGCGTCTAGGAAAATTAGGTTTTTGAGAGAACCCAAGTTGGGAAACTCACCGTTGAGCTTATTTCCTTGAATCCCTAGTCTTTTCAAGCTCACCAGATTGTTGAAATTTGATGGAATTGGCCCCTGAAGATGGTTGTTGTCCAGGTGAAGTTCTTCGAGTTTAGAGAGAGAACCAATGAAAGTGGGTATGTTTCCAGAGAAAGAATTTCTAGAGAGAACGAGTTTTCTGAGTCGAACCAGGTTGGATAGCGAGTTTGGGATTGACCCAGTGAAGAAATTATCAGTTAGGTCTAGGGTTTCTAAGTAAGGGAAGTTCCAGTTGGTGGAAGAAAGAGAACCAGTATAACCAGCTCTATCAAGGCTAATTTCGGTGACTCTGTTTAACCCTGAAATGACTAGGTCACATCTGAACCCACAAGTGAATCGGTCACTGAAGATGTGATCACATGGGTCAACAGAGAAGTCCCATGAACTCACACAAGATCCAGGAGTCAAAGAAGAAGGGTCAAGGGCTTTTTTCAGGTCTTTTAATCCCTCTATATCTCCCCAATAAGTTCTTGAATCTCCTCTACTTAACAACCCTAATATTGTTAGAAAGAGAACTAGAAATGATAGTGAGAAACAAATATGACCCATTTCTCCAAAGGTTCTCTCTCTAAAAATTTGTAATAGAGCTTTTTTTAGAGATAAAAGACCACTGATTTAATGAAAGAAAAGAGAAGTTCAAACAAGTAGGCAGAGACAAGAACCAACTTGATATGTTTGAATTTTTAGTACTTCTAGAGAGAGAAAGAAAAGAGAGAGAGAGGGAGGGAGGGAGAGTTGAGTATAAGGTTGTGATATGTAAGATGTGGGTCTTTTATAAGGTCTCAATAGTGCAACTTTTTTTTGGGTGGGGTAGTGTTAGAGATACTTGTATGATTGATAGCTATGTTGGTGAAGTGTGGGCTGGCAATGCCTATCTCTAATTGCCATTGTAATCATGAAAGTTGTTAGAATCTGGACTTTTGAAAGAATAAGCATATTGTGCTGCTAAATATGTTGGTAGGTTGGTCCCCTGTTTTTGTGTGCATGGTTATGGATATGTATAAGTTGTTATTTGAATTATTAGTTTAAAACTGATTAATATTATTGCTAATGAGGTTAAGTTCCAACTACCCATAACAAATCTTTATTCAGGTAGGATCTCTCTTGGGTTCTAAGTTAATTTATATATAGTTTGGTGTACTGACCTATAATCACAACTGTCTTCTGCTCACTGCCCAATTAAACCAACTTGATTTGTTTTAAAACTTTAAATTAATTATCCCAATGAGTCAAATAAGTTTCCCAATTTGTTTTGATTGAAAGCTCTAATTTCAAAGAAAAAACATTAGCAAATACAGAAACTATTCTAGCTTATGAGTATTTTTATACAAAATTTCAGAAAACACAGAGGCCCCACACATGAATACAAGAAAAAAAAAAAAAAAAAGGAAAAAAAAAATCATCTTACTTATCCTATCTCTGCATCTTTTGGTTTGCGATTCGAAAACAGTTTTAGAATCTTGAAAACTGTGGAATAAACATGTTTAATTGTTTAAAGAGTTTGTTTATACAAAATTTAAGAAAACAACATTTTTTTGTTGTTCTCTAAAATTGGGCATTGTTTTTAGGATTTTATTACCCCAAAACTCGTTTTTGAAAACGACTTAACCAAATCATATTTCTTGATATTTTTTGTATTCCTTTGTTTTTTAAAGCAGAAAATTTATTTCACATCATGAACCAAAAACCACCCAACCTTCTAACGTTTATTTTCCAATTCATTTTTAGAAATAAAAACATATTTCTCCTTTAAAAAATAATTGTTTTCTATTATGCTTGTGGTAGGTCTCATGTAATTAATTATTTGATTAATTTGGTGTCTTCTCTTTATTTTAATTTCCTTTTTTTTTTTTAAGTTGTGAGTGCATGCATGTCAAAATAATACATTGTAGAAACAATAGTTAATTAGTTTAGAGTATAATATAGTATTAATTGTTCTTTTTTAAGACCGACTGGCATTTCAAAGGTTCAAACTCTATGAATTCTTTTATTCAAAGAATGAGACGTGAGGGGAAGATCATGGAACACAAAGAGCTAGCTAGGATTGCTGGAGGACATTCTGCTGGCATCAAACAAGAACTTTAAACAACGTTTTTCTGTGTTATATTTGGAGATCATGCATGTTAAGTATTCTCCATGAACAATGCATTTATATCCCAGTGATCTGTAAAGAGAAGTCAACTAGTATCTTTTTCTCAATCCCACCAAGCTGGATGATTTTAGCAAGAGGACTTAAAATTCTAAATGATTTTTCAATATTTTGTTTTGCATATATAAAGAAATTATAGATGTTTGAGTTTAATTTTTTTTTTTTGATGATAGGACTAATGCGCAGTTAGAAGTATAAATAAAGGCATAAAAAACTATTAACAACGAAGAGAATATCGCCCTTAATTAGGGTTCGAAAAAGTGTAAGTAACAACACAAAGAAGATCACCATCAACGGCGAAGGAAATGCAGACATGTGCAGGTATGAATGGTTCATATATAAATTATAAAATAATGAAATTTAGGTATTTGCAGGTTATTCATGGCGTTTGAAATTGTGCCATTAGACAAATCAATTTTATTTTAAAAAAATCACAGACTTTTGCCCATGGCGAAAAGTGGATAATAAGATGTACCTATTGGCCATTCTAAGTAGAGTCACACCGTGGCAAATTATCCACGGATGTAAGAACTAGTCCGTTAATTAATTAATCATAGTCCAAGATACACCACCTTATCCAAAACTTACATCTATTACTTATTTGCCACGGTGAAAAAGCTTCAACGTGACTAATATCCTTTTGGCCACGGTTCATTATGTTTATCGTGGCTTTACCGTTGCTAACAACCTGTCAATAGGTAAATTTCTATGAACTGTGGCCAAACTTTTTTCTAGCGAACGCTGACAGTTTTTACTGTGGCTAAATCACAATTTTAGAGCTTTATGTTGGTTGGGTTATGTAGTAATATACATAAGAGGATTTCAATTTGTGAATTACCTTTATGTGGACCTAAAAAAGGCTCGAATTGTGGACATTTTTTTTTTTTTTTTTTGCATTTGAGACAGCTTTGAAGATGTCTTTTGATGATCATTTAAAAAATGTATCCATTCACCTGTTAATTGATATATTTCACCTGGCACATAGATCTAACTGTTGGGTTCGAAGTTTACAATCTATAGTTACAAAACTGCAACCTAGAAATGAAAGGTTACATGGATGGGAATAAATGTAAATCCTAGACATCATTTTTCCCTATTAATCTCAAAAAATTAATGGGAAATGAGTGAAGGACAGCTAGGTCCTCCATCTAGATGGATCACTCCATAGGTGCTCGCCATGTAGAGTGATGCTAGAATGCCCGTACAAAGTGGGGGTTTTACGTAACGTCCTGAGATGGACGGTGGTCCATGCCTTAAAATTTAGGAATTACGAAACTCGAGGATATGATTCAAATCACGAGGAGATAATAGTTTTACGATTAGAGTGATTAGAGTGCGGTGCTAGAATACCGTGCTTTGTGTGGGCATTCTAGCATTGTTCCGCCATGTGTAGGACAGCTATCAAAATTCAAATATAATCATACTTGGGATCGTACACGTGGCATTCAATAGTAAAACTAAAAGATAAATAAAAAAAATTTAAAAAAATGTTTAAACAGAATACATAAAGATCAAGTTCATAGAGATTGAGAATGAGCCAATCAAAAAGCAATCTTACTGTAGAATAATAACATAGATTAGATTCTAACTTTTAAGAGATTTAATTAGCTGCAGGTTTGCATTCCTAGGTTCTTTGTAGTGAGACTCACGTCAAAGCTAGAGGATTTATATAGCTAAAATTTATTAGGAATGCCTAGAATATGATTCTCTGAATGCATGCCACGTACATGATATCATGATGTGTGAAAAATTGCAACAAAAGAATGAACACTAAACTATGCCACATGCAGAAACCCTAAACCTTTTATACAACAGATTAAGCAATTCATATAAAGCAAGGATACTTTACCCAATATTAAATGCTTTATGTGTGCTCAAATATGTTGCGGGCCTATAACAGGTTGATCAAGGGGGAGTAACTAGTACTCCTTACCTTGATAAAAAAAAAAAAAAAAAAAAAAAAAAAAAAAAAAAAAAAAACTAATACTCCTTATCATACAAGATCATTCTCTTATAAAATCAGACTGTTTTTTAAAATTTTTAACCACATCAAAAAAATATATAGTTTAAATCTAACAATAGTAGTTTTGGAATGATGCAATTTTCAATCTGCAGGTGAGTAGGTCTTCTTCACTAGCCCTTGAATCATCTTTATGTGTGCGCCCTACAACACATTGGGCATTTTAATATTGGGCAAAGTATATCCCCTCCTCATATATATGTAAACAGAACCCCTAAGTGATCACATTTAGGGCATTCTCAATAAAATGAGACTGATCATGATTAAGTGTCTTTTTATAAAACTGAAATTAAAAGTTTAATGATGATACTGCAAATCGCTAGACAAATACGATGCAGATACATCACTTGAAGTTAAATAGAAGGATATCTGATGATACGGATACGAGTACCCATTAATTTTGAGGTATCTAGGTTAAACATAATACATAATAGTGTCTGAATACGTTAGATGGTAATAGTTAAATTAAGTATCAGCCCTAAAAACATATATTCCTAATAATTAAGCTAGTAATTAAGGTCTCTGAAAGCTAGGGTTAATGCAACTTCTTAATTTTACCTAGCTACTCAAGCAAAGTGTAGATTGTATGTGTATCCTCCTCCTCCTCCTGCTGCTGCTGCTGCATTCTGAAGATTGGGTTGGCTAGGTTGGAGGTGCAAAGAAATGTGGGAACCACCAGTACCATTTGACAGCCTTGTAATTGATGAGGATGCATACTGATCATCTCCTTTATTATTAGCTCCAACATAATGAGACTCTTCATCTCTTCCTTCCTGAACTCACATGGAGAATTCATCACATTAATTCATTTAATACTTTATTTTATAGGGTTATGAGAAAAAAAAATCCAATACTGAGTCGTGTTTTCACTTTTATCTAGAAAACAAAGAATTTTAAAATTTATAGTCTGTTTGGACAAGGGATTTTAGGGAGGGATTTTGTGGGGACAAGGGATTTTGAGGAAAAATATAACATGATTTTTCCACCAAATACCTGGTCCCCACAAAATTCCTCCTCCAAATCCCTTGTCCAAACAGACTATTAATTCATTTTGTATACTGTTAGAATACTGATTAGGTTAAATTTAAAAAATCAAAATTGGTATGCGGGATAGGAAATTAAACGATAGGTAGAATTGAAGTTAAATCCAAATTCCATGTTAGTTTAAACCCGGTCTTAATCAGAAGAAGCACCGAAAAAATTAATGGAGAATGATAACTACTGTGGATCGAGATCCAAACTTACAACTGCACGTTGGAGATGTTTGTTTGTTTCCTCCAAGCTCCTAATCTGCAACAATAGAAAAGAATAAAAAGTTTTCAAAAATGAAGGATTTGAAGGAATATTAAAAGTTTAAAACGTATACACATAACTTAAATTACCAAAGAATAATCTTAAGATCGACTTACTTTTTTCTTGAAAGTGTCAGTCTGAGTGTTGATTACGTGATTCTGTTACTCATGCATTGATGACAAAAATGGTTCTTGTTAGTTTGGGTCTATGACAGAAATGCTAACAAGTAGTTTCTACATAGAAGTAATAAAACCCTAGCACCATAATATAACATTCAATAAGTTCACAAAAACACAAACTTTACTAGCTAGCAATAACTACCAACTGATCAGCCGAACAAAAATCCATTTTTCAAAACCGAAAGGACAATAACTTATAAAATTCATATAATATTAGAACTCCATGTGAGAGATGACAATATATCAAAATCTTCACTAGAGTGGCAAAAATCACCAAAACTAAAGTTTCCATGGTGGTGAAGCCTACATTGACGACTGGACTGGACTACAATGAAACGGATCTTACAGTAGTGCTTTTTCTCCTTGAAGAAGAGATAAAACTAGATTATTGTTTTCTCAAAGAAATCATCAGATGTTCGAATTTTCAGTTTGTTGCAGTTTAATTTCAAAGGGTAACTCTGGCAACGGCACGCTTTCGGCCTCGGCCTGTGGGCTCCCCATTCGGCCCGTCTTAAAACACGGACCAAGGAGTCTGACATGTGTGCGAGTCCACGGGTGAGCAAAATCTGTAAGGTGCAAGGAAGCTGACTGGCGGGATCCCCCTAAAGGGCTGCACCGCCGACTGACCTAGATCTTCTGAGAAGGGTTCGAGTGAGAGCATACATGTCGGAACCCGAAAGATGGTGAACTATGCCTGAGCGGGCCGAAGCCACTTGGATATAGGGGCGAAAGGCTAATCGAACTCCAACAAATCCTTAAAGTGTGTTTGGAAGACTTATGAAGAATCATATATAAGAACAGGTGAAAAAAGAGAAGGAAGATGCAATAAAAGGCGGTTATGATATCGATCAGGTCTCACCAAAACAAAGCACTCATCATTCCAATGCATAACTCGAGAGTCATTAGTTATAAGTTTAGAAGTGCTTATTTAAAACCAGTAGGTTTTAGGAAGTTGTTATTAGGGGTATTACATATCTTAGCAGATAGGAACAAACAAACTTTAAGTATGTTACAAGTAGTTTTTTTTTTTTTTTGCCAAGAAAATTTCTACAAAATGAAAATATTGAACTGAAGAAGAAAAAGAAGAAGAAAAACCCATTTTTAAATTTTTTTTTAATCTAACTAATTAATCTGAGGAAGAAGAAGAAAAGGTCAAAATAGAAAATAATGGAGATTTTTGAACAGCAAGGAAAGAAGGAAGAAAGAAAGATGTTTAGGGCCCGTTTGGTTCGCGATAAAAATATTTGTTTTCAAAAACTAATTTACACTTGAACTAAACTATATATTGTATCACATCTAAAATTGCATTTTCACTTTACTATAAAATCCTATATAATTTCGTTGAAAACACATAAATAACATTTTTTTGTTTTACAAAATCCTACATGATTTTAATTTAAATCTTAAAACAGTTTTGAATGTAGTACAAGATGTATATTATTATAGGTATAAATTAGTTTTTAAAAACAAATTTTTAGAACACGAACCAAACGGGCCCTTAATTTTCCAAAAAACATATTAAGCTAATATAGATTTGGGCACAGAGAGATTATGTTAGTTAGTTAGTTAGTTAATTACCTTACGATGACGAACGATCTCCAAAGAAGACCCCAAATTTTGCTCAAGACCGCACACTTCTTGGTAGCTCAATCCATTCAGATCTTCTCCCTTCCTCTGCCTTTTGATTAATTAATTAAACATTATTATGCCCTAGCTACGTAGCTTAGTATTAATTTATTTACATACTTAAGAATAAAAAAAATAAAAAACAGCTCTAAATTATTCATAATCATACCTGATCTCTCTCCGGAGTCTACTGTTAATCTCCTTCTGCTTGTTTAAGTTCTCTTGCAATTTCTGCGAAAACCATCCATCCATCCATCCACCACACATATATATAAACTAATAAGTACTAAAAAAAATAAAAATCAAACACTACAAACTTAATCTATATGTATCAGAAATCAAAACAAAACCGATAGATCAAAAAGGGGTAAAATATAAAAGATTATTAATAATTAACCTCGTAATGAGAGCTCCATAGATCTATCTTTGTAACCTCCTGATACTTGTCAAACAACTTCTTCGTGCTAATTAATTATAGATTGAATCCAAAAAAAAATAGGTTTTCAGGATTCAGAGAAGATAATATCAAAAGGAAAAGAAGAGAGAGAGAGAGAGAGAGAGAGAGAGAGAGAGAGAGAGAGAGAGATTGAATGAATGAATGAAAATGGATTACGTACTTAGTTGAAGGGGTGATGTAATCAGAGACTTTATCAGTACTGGAGATGATGATGAGAGAGACCTCAGCATCACAAAGCACAGATAGTTCACGAGCTTTCTTGAAGATTCCTGCTCTTCGCTTTGAGTAGGTTACTTGCCTGTTCGTTGAGTTCTCTATTCTCTTTATCTCGATCTTTCCTCTCCCCATCTCTCTCTCTCTCTCTCTCTTTCTTTCTCTCTCTAGAAATCAAAATCTGTTTTAACTGGTCATGAATTTACCACCACCAGCCACCACGGCTGATCTTAAAACGGACGACGACGATTAGGTCAAATGTTAGGTATAGAATACCTGTTACAATATATACAGGGATTGGGGGGATTTAAATGGAGGAAGAAGAGGAGGTGAAGAAAAGGACAAGATGAGAGCGAATTTCCATTTCTGCTGCGCGGGAGAAAGCTGTTGCCAAAACTTCCCATAATAATAGGAGCGTTGCGATCATCCCAAGTAGTCGTCCGGACTTAACCTCCATAGGTCTACAAGGCTGAGCTCCTCGAGATCCACATTATACATCTCAAAGAATAAATACCTAACGCTATGGATATGGGGGATCCATTTTGTAAATCCAAAGGTTCAAGTCTCTTGCATAATTATGCAGAAATGTTAAAAGTCTGTGCATAATGTAGGGAGACAAGAACTTTGGATCAATGCCCCCGATCATAAAAAAAGAAAATAATTGAAGTATCCATCACCTTCATTTAAATTGCCACTATCTTGGTAAGGCTCACGTGAAGATGATAGTGAGCTGATTTTAAGAGGATTGAAATTTTATAATGAACTCATTTTTTGTAAGGATGATATTGAATCACCTCATATGATGAACATGGCAACGCATAGTAACATTCCGGTGGAAATTGATCTATTTTCATAATTGAAAACAAAGATTTTTATTTTATTTAGAAAAAAAATTTACTCTTTATTTAAAATTATTATAGGAGTTATAAGAATTAAGGGTATTAGAAATTTGGTAAATGGCAAGTGCCAACTAACTAGCTTAGCCCTGCTTGATACACTGAAAATATTCACAAATTAATGCGAAATTCACGGTTCATCATGTGTTTGTAGGTGATTGATGAGAGAATTTAATAACAAATATTTGGTGGAAATTGCAACGTTGCTACAAAATAAGCAATATAAGATTATTTATTTATTTTTTCTTAATTATGGAATATTAATTAGCACCTACAAGAACTATGAATTTTCGCATTTGCGAATATTCACGGTGTACCAAACAGGGCTTAGATGGAAAAATTTGTTGTTATTGATAGCGCGTATCTAAGTTTTGAATTTCGTTTGATTTAAGTTATTTTGAAAAATGTTCGAAGACCATGTACAATTAAGGAGGTTTCTTCCTATTCTTGTTAACGACAGTATTCTCTATATCGTTAATGATACATTTCTTACGTGTTGCTTGAGCTTATAATTAAATATTAACTCTTTACACAAATAAAAATGACAATGTGTCGGATTCGTGAGAAACAAAGGCTAACAATTAATAGAGCAATACTACAGGGACACCAGATTTTGACACCAAAGATTACATCTGCTTATTTTATTGATTGAAAACCAATCATAACAAAGCATTAATTTCATTTCAGCCCCTCATACCACTTTAAAAAATCAAATGTAATATTTGATGTCAAATTTTGGTGTTATTCTAGCAAAAGTCCAATTAATATAGAGTTATTCTTTTGACCCGGCCACACAACCTTTGGACCTATTCACAAAGGCTAGGCAGTTGGAATGTTGGATGTTCTATGACACTGAACCCATGCACAAGTCGAGGCAGCTGCTGGTTTTTAATATAGAGAATAATCCAACGGTCTGGATTATAGAGACGACGTCTAACCGAGGTGGACAGCATCATTCCTCATGTCATTAGTGATTGATAGATAGATGTCGAGGATGGGAGCTAGGGTTTGAGGTAGGTAGTTTGAAGACATTAACGTTGTTTGATACTTGATAGTCGTAGGTTTCTGTCCCATTACTTGCAGAGCAGCGAATATGGAGATTAGAGAGAGAAAGAAGGAGTCAGATCAGATAACATTATGAGATTATATCACTAATAATATATAAAGGAACCTTGAGATCACATAAAAGACTTCGATACACAACTCTGTATCAAGGCTTTGATACTGTTTCGTGCCCGTTGGACACTTGTGAGAAACTGAGACAAGTGAAGCAGCAGCCACCTCTGCAATTAATTAATGTACGCCCTCGGAAAGGAACACTTCTGCAATAAATTCTAAGAAGAAGACAACTCTGTAATGACTTATCGTAATTGTGTTGAACCCTAATTTGAAAGTACTATTTTCAAATCAGACGGCGGTGAACATTCACGGATCTACATCTACTGATCAGACGTTCATGGGATGGTCGGCTCGTGATCAAGACCGTGCTACATGATGGTATCAAGTATAAATTTATTAGGTTTTAATGAATACCCATTTACTCTAGAACCAAACAAGAACCGATTTCATTCCCGGTCCTAATAATTCTCCATTTTTCAGTACCGATAGGAACAAGAACCAAATTCAACTGCTAAAAACCAAATAGTAGTTCCAACTTTTGAATTGTATTAGGTGCAACTCTCCTTGAATTGCAAGGTCCATTTAAAAATCCACAATCGAGATTCAAGGGTTAATTTAAATTTTGTTAAATTTGAGTTGTTTTTTTTCTTTTCTGTGCGAGGCAGAAGGGTTCCTTGTAATTTCATCCACGTCTTATTGACTGATACGATGTCTTATCTCCATGAAACTAATTATTAATTACAGTCTTAATACTTTAAAATTTCAATAAATAAATAAAAAGACAAAAAAAAAATAGTGAGACGCATGCATGCATGTATAGTGATATTATTATCAGCAGGCGGCTGAGAGTACAAATTAAGAAGTAGCTAGAGAGTGAACATAACAAATGAACTCTGATCGCAACAACGTTATTATCTTCGAATAAGCTGTCAGATCTATGCTATACGTGTGGGAAATGTCTGATCCTCCACCATGTATAGCTAGGTACTAGGAAATAGGATGTGTATATAGGCCCGGACCCTGCTACAAGCCCAAGGATTTTTGCACCTACCGTTTTACAAAACTCATGCAAGACACTTACGTGGCAGGGTAGGACCCACTAATTTTCCTTTCCTAAAAGTGTTTTGAAGGGGTTTACAATTTATGTAGCAGTGGGGATCGACCATGCCATATAAGCGTCAAACATTTCTTTTGTAAAACGGTCGGTCCTTGTAAAACAGTCGGTCCACAAAGCACTACTGTATAACTGAAGGGTTTTCGTATATTGGGTTCTCTCAAGGGTAAGTCTCTATGAGAATCTCTAGAATTAGATTGTTCCAATTTTAAATTGTAGGTTTAGAGATGAGCAATTAAGTGTTAAGGGGTGCGCCCCCAAAATATGGGGAGGTGATAGAATAGGTAATGAGCGACAGAAACTCTCAAGGCCAACACAGTTTCTATCTCTGGATTTAAAACAAAAAATAAAAATTGGGAGCATAACCTATCGCGGGAGAGACAAGCTCTGTCGCCCTCATTTTTAAAACAAACATTAAAAAAAATTGTTGTATTTTTTAAAGTTGACTATTTTCCTCACCATTAATTTCCAATCAACTTTTGAATGGGTTAGAATAGGTTATTTTTTGCGAGGATGATCTACAAGGTGAAGAGAATAACCTCACCAAAAATCAGCTTTTGGATCATATCTAAGTGGGTCCCACAGGTTTTGTGTTTCGAAATAAATACCATTTGAGTACAATATTTAAAAAAAATGATGGCAATAGAGTTTGTGTCGAGTAAGTTTTGCGACCCAATTTTATTATTATTTTTTTAAGTTCAAGCAACAGAAACTGTATCACCTTTGATCGACAACTTTTTTTGCCCCTATATTTTTTGTTGCCCATCACACATTATGTCAATCCCTCTTTTTTCTATTTCCGTCCTTACATTTGGGACTCAGACAATAGTTTCGATGTATATCATGCACTTCTAAAATGTAGAGATTTGAGATCTCCATAGGACTTGCCTTAAGTACTCTCTTATCATCTATACTAGCTAAAAACAACTGGTAGGTATTCAAATAAGTGGAGTGGAATTATTGGATTTGATGCAGGGTCGATACGTTCTCAAGTATCAGTTTCAACAGTTCCATCAAATACTAAAGGGAAGTTGATATTTGAGCTTGGGTCTTAAAAGCCCTTATTAAACTCCTGCATTTTTAGGGTTCACGTGGGATGATCTAAGGGCTAATATTTGGTGAGAATGTTCACCTCACAATGACGATCATTTTCACAAAAAATCAGTCCACCTCAATAAAATTTACTCCATCAATCTCCTATCAAAAATTGATTTGAATCAATGGTAAAAATAATGTCTATTTCACAATTATTTTTCAACTTCTTCTTGATTGAATTTTGATGGGGAAATAGATTTTAAAACTGGTTGATTTTATGTCAAAAAAGAAGGAGAAGAATGAGGTGATTTTTTGTGTGTGGATGATCTTCATGATGAAGTGAACATCATAACTAAATGTTATCCCCTGGATCATCCTATGTGGTAATAAAAATGTGAGTTTAAAAGGGTTCATATTCCAGTAGGCAATGATCGATGTTGTAAAGCCCAATACTGGCCGATTGGACCTGTAGATCCAGTGTTAGCCCACAATTTTAAGCAGAAAAATCCCAGCACACCTCACACTATAGATACATAACACGTGCGTGGAGTCTAGAATTGTTGAGTAGGAAATTTTTGACAATAAATAGTAGAGCGACAAAACAAACGCCCAACGCTTATGTGGTATGGTGGGTCCCACTACCACATAAGTTGGAAACCCCTCGTGAGAGCATTTCCAATGCAAAAGTCTTATAAGACAATGTCTTATCTACGTGACATGTCTTATAAGACAATGTCTAATCTACATGGCAACAAAATCTTTACAATAGACATTATTGAAAAAAATGCATCTCCAATGCGAATGTCTTGGGATGACTTTTTAACTTATGTGGCACTTAATTTTTGAATGAGTCAAACTTATTTTGTTTAAAAAGTAACTAAAAGTTTTGGAGGGGAAAAAATTTGCTGATGTGGACCGTAAGACATTGTGAAGATGAATGTCTAGAAATAGACATTCTACTTCACAATGTCTAGAATAACTACCGCCACATCATCATCACAATCTTTCTTCATATTAGCATTGGAGAAAGTTTTTTAAAGAGAATGTCTATTTATCCTATGTGGCAGTCTTATTTTACCACATTCACATTAGCATTGGAGATGCTCCGACACTTTTGGAAGGGAAAAAATGGTAGGTTCCACCCTACATCTAGCAAAAGTTTTGTAAAAGGGTTGGTCCAAAAAACTTTACTGTAAAGAGTACCAGGTCAGCCGAAGTGGCATCCAGCCATCCAATCAGGATTCAGGACTTCGAATGTTGTGTGGGGACAAAGGAGTGCTATTTTGTTCACCCACTTTACATGAGGGTGCACATTACCAATATATATCCAACTGTTTATTGTTTGCAGTCAAAGAAAAGTAGGTTGACTTCAGAGCAATAAATGGCTGGATGATGGAAGTGATGTGTACCCACAAATAAAGTCGGTGCTCCAAGGTGGGAGAGCAAAAACACCATCATCCTAGCCGTCTGGTGTTAAAGTGTGAAACGGTCAAACCAACGACCATTCTTTGACCTTATGACACCTCACAGCTAGGATTGTGTGGTTTGTTCACCCAACTTCTAATTGGGGTGATCAAAATCGCACTCATGAAAATCCTGCTATGAACAAATGGCACTTCCTTATTGGTCCCCAATACTGACTTGGACTCCACGTGTCCCAACAATCTGTAAAATCCTGTTTCCTTCATTCTTGTTATCAGTTATCACAAGGAGGCCTCACCTGACTGAACGCCTCTCTGTAGCCACAAACACCACTCTCTCTCTCTCTCTCCAATGGCCACCAATACCATTCTGAGATGCGGCTTCTTTCCTCCTCCGCTCCACCACCACCACCGTCACCATCTCCAGGTTCTCTTTCGCTCTCTCACCACTTTTTTCAAACCCTAAGGCTACGCTTTGATTCATTATAATCATTTCATTCCTGGAGTTTTTTTTTTGTTGAAATGTAGATATGGAAAATTAGGACTGTGGGGATGGAGAAGGGGAGAGCATCATCTTTTGTTACAACCACCGTAACCCACCGGAAAATTAGGTACTTACTTCTCTTATTTAACTCCACCTTACCCGAAAAACAGTGTATTTCTTTCTTTGTCTTTTGATATGTTCTGAAAACATTTGTCCAACCTCGATTGATCAAATGGTTACGTTCGTTGAGCACTCTACAGGATTAAGTTCAGTAATTGGGGAGTTTAGTTCTAAGTTTCTGATAAGTTGAGGCAAAAAGAAAAGCTAGTGAACACTAAATTATGATAAGACAACCACTGAAAATTTTTGAAATAGCAAACTACAGGATAATGTATTTAGTTTACTTGGTTTCTTCTCCATTGGGTTCATTTACAAAGTCTACTAGTGGTCCCTCATGGATTCCATGTCTCACTAGTGGGCAGTGGCACATTTTTGGTATGTTTTTTATATTTTTGTGGTCTTTAGTTGGTGTTCTATCTTGGAGAAATTAAATTGGAATAATTGCAACAATATGCAAATTGTTGGCTCCTTTTATGTCATGTTTTTGCATCTCAATATCAGGGTCTGGATCATTCAGGTTGGATATCGAGTTCAATCGGGCAGATTCGATGACCTGGCACAGGACATTGGAGATGGAAATCCTTTCAGTGTCTATTCATGAGTTGGACTGAGTCAGATTATTTTTGCTCACCAAGTTAACATTGAGTTTATAGCGTTAGGATTGACAGATGGTTCCGGATTGATTTGAGACCTATCCCTTGTGATGCCTGTGTCATCCAAGATGGCTCTGCCCAGTTTAGTTGGTATTTTGCAATATTTTAAACCGTGCTTCTTATTTTATGATGATCTGCATGCTTTATGTTTTCTGTCTTTGACAGACTTAATTTTTCAAGTAAGCAGTTCTACTTTTGCAATATCTTCTGTCTGAAGCCATTGACAATAAAATAATATGTTTGGATTTAATAAACAGGAGAACTTTGGTATTTGCAGTCAATCAAGATGCAGAGAAATCGTTTAAGAAGACTGTGGAAGTGGATAGGTTGATAGATGTGCTGAGGGACGCAAATCCAAATGAAGTAAGTGAATTGTCCCAATCAGTTTGTTCAAAGTTTTTCTTGTCGAGTTTTTCCCTTGAAATTGGTTCTTGTGAAGCTGACTGTTTACACTTGAGCATGTCTCCTATCCTTAAGCATCCATGGTGCTAGTACTTGCTAGTTGCTACTTAGTTTAAAAATAAATTACTGAGGACCATAAAAACAATCAAAGTGGCAGAGCAGTACAAGGAGCATGCATGCATGAGGGCAGGACCCATCATTGATTGTTCCCACCTAGGAGATCTTTGATAAAAGTCACTTCATCACGATTGTGATAATCCTTTCTACCACATTTGTTTGTATTATGAGTAAAAAATTTGGCAAACTGTCAACAGAGAAGACCATGCATTGGATAATTATGTTCATGTAATTTTTGGGAACACATCCTCTATGCTTGGTTTTCGCATGTGCTCTACCACATTGATAATCAGCCTTGCTATCTACTGGATAAGCACATTACATATTGTCATGCGAGCAACTCTAGATCCAATTCTTTAAAGCCTCTTGATTTGGTTTTCTTAGAATTACACCTAGATTTTAATTCAGTCCTTCTTAGGTAGTCGGAGTTGAGTTTTTAAATATGAAAATCTTATTTGCTGATTTTTTGTTTCTTCCTCGCAGCTTCAAAAGCTTGTTGTTGAAAATGTCCTTGCCTTCAATGAGGGTTTCTGGATACGACTTGCTGCTAGAACAGAGACATGCAAATCCGAGGATGATAAAGCATGGTTTTTGACTTGGTTGATTTTGACTCACTTTTTAAAATGACGTTTCCATGATTGGCCTCATAGTCCTGCTTCTAGTAGAAAACACTAACTGTAGCCTGATAGTGCTATTATTGCAGAAAGATTATGAGGAATTAGCTTTATCGGTTATGAGCATTGTGGATCGTCTTGTCCATAAGACCAATGTAAGGTTCACTCTGAGGTTCTGTAAGAAAGGCTGATGGTTTAATAGAATTTCCTGTTTGGATTGCTTTCATTTATATTACTGCTGCATGCGGACTTTTCATACATGTATTGTTGATATTCTAGTTATTTTTCCCTGCAGGAAAAGATAGAATCAGCAACTGATATACTAAAGAAAATTTTACAACCTGTAGTTGATGCAGTAGAAGAGATTTCATGGCCTCCAAGAGATCCTGAGGCCCTTGTTCTGATGGAGAAAGTAAGTTAGGGATTATTTTGTAGTTGCACCAAATTTTTGTTTTTCGTGGAGATGTTTCTCTTGCTTATAGTGAAAAGTCAATATCATCTATACGCACTCCTTTCGTTCGTCTTACTTTCCAAATCTAAAGCATAAACATCAGTTTATGTTTGGAACCTGCTGCAATGGATGAGAATACGGCAGTGGGTTCCATCTCTTATCATACTTTTATAGCGAGAGATTAACTAAAGAAAATGGACAAAAAAAGTTTGGAGCTATTGCCCTCCAGTTTTCTCTTAGCCAAATTACCACATAGTGTAGCTATATTTGACATATACTTAAGTTTTTGAAGATGTTATTTCTGTTTGGAGCATAAGTTACACTGGAGAATTGCTGTTCTTCATTTTATCCGGAAAGTATTCCAGCATCTGTTGCATATGCAGCTAAAGCCAATCAGATTTATGTGCTATCCTTTTCTTTTGGTTGTCCATCAGGAACTAAATCAAAGGGAACAAGAAGGTCAACTGGATGAAGGGTTTCTTTCAGAAGTTAATGCACAATTACGGCAAGTGAGTCTTGTTCTTTATTCTCCCAGAGATTTAAATATTCTTACTGTTTGTGCCTACCAGGTGTTGTTTGCCATCGGTAGCTTAGGCATATCTACTACCCATGATTAGATTATGATGTATATATTAGTGTATTCCCTAAAAAACCAATAACATAGTCAGTGAATGCCTCCTATAAGTTCACTATTCTATCCTACATCATTTAGACGTTCCTTTAGATTTGCTGACTTTGTTCTCAGTCATCTGCAGGCAAAAGAAGATGGGGATAAACCAGGGCTTGAGGCCATGTTGCAAAAAGTACTGCAACTCTATGCTTCAAGAGTTCTTTCTAAACGTAGTTATGCGAAGAAAGGTATTTGAATTACACTAAATGTCCACGTGCTTTTGCCATATTGGAGACCATCACCAGATTTCACACATGATGTTTATGTGGCCTATAGTTAGATTATCCACCAAAAGAAAACAAAAGACGAAAGTTAGTATACTAGTAGCCAAGGGATAAGAATTGATAGTTTCACAATCACCAATCAATTAGGCTTGAATAGAAGTGCTTTTGCTGGTCTTCTAGGAGAACTCTGTTTAGTCTAGAACTGTAGGACAACTGAGACGATCTTGTTATTGCTTTTATTGTATGTGTATTAAGGGCAAGAGAAACCACTCCTGTTCCGTGGATCCAGGTTCCAAATCTCAACATGCTATTTTCATATGAAGAGTATATAATTGATTTCTTTCGAGGTGATAGATGACATGTATCCCCAAAAAACACTTTTTCATGTTGCTTGATTGTTTTATCTCATATTTACATGAAGTTAGAATGTAGCAAGAGTAGGAATTTCTATTTTTAGTCCTTCCCAGTGAGCTTTTTGGTTTATGTTTATGGTGCAGGGAATGAAGTTTTAAAGGCTGAGGAATTCCTTGAGAATATAATCAAAGGTACAAGATCTCTCAAAGTAGCAGCTTAAATTACCGACCTACTACTTCCGGAAGATCATAAATTCCCCCAAATTAAATTAATGTGTTATCTGTTTTATAAACAAAAATGTATCATCTCTTTTCAGCCATTGTTTGCAGTTAAGACTATTTCACTTTACTACGTTCATCTGCCCCTTCTTGCGGCTAGCATGGAAAGAACAATTACTTAAGAAACTCAAATGGACATCAAAGTAAAACACCCTAGAGACTCCTTGTCCGTTGTAATGGATATCCTCAATGATCCTATTATTTCTTGAGCTGCAGCTCCCGAGGAAGAGTGGAATAGATTATTGATCAATGGTCTGACTCTTGGAAAAGGTGAAGTCACCCCAGAGGAATTATATGCTGTCATTAAGAAAAGAATCGAACGGACTTTGATCCGAACTGTAAGAAACCCCCCCTTTGATCTGAACTTATAGCAACGTAACTGCTTCAGCTTTTCTGATTCTGCTCAACTGTTTCATTGCAGGAGGGAGGATCTTACCAGCAGCGAGTGCTGACGGAGTATCTGAGAGGAATCCAATCAAGAGCAGAGGAGGTAGTTCAAGTGCTTCAGGGCAAGCCACAATGATTTCTGGTTTTGGAACACACCCAATATTTGTGATTACCACCTAAATATGGTAGGCGAATTATTTCAACTATAGAAGAAGATTTCGCAGAATTTGTGAAATGAAGATTATAGCATTGAGAATCACAGATTTAAGTAGTCTGAGAACTTGCGTTTCTTGAGGAAGCCTGAAGCATACGCATAGTGTTGTATTGTATGGTAAATAGTCTGATATAAAACGTTTAAAGAGCGTCTTATATCCCAGTATCTGGAGAATCTATTAATTGGAAATTGTTATTACAAAAATGTAAGTCATAAATTTTAGTATACATTTTGATTTCTTGAAGCAAATACATGACGATGCAATCTTATATGATATACGTACACAAATCACATTGACCTTTTCACATCTTCGTGGATGAATCTTTGTTCGTTTCGCCAGTCATTTTACGATTTCTAGCTTAGGGGAGGTGGTGGTGGGTTTAAATTGTTTACTCACTCACAATGCAGGCTTCCTCCATCTAGTATCTATCTCCCACATACCTGGACAGGGTCCTTATTTGACCCGAACGTCAGGGTACGTATCCTAGGTTTATTGGGTTGAACTGGGTCCAGATTCCAGTTATCAGATAGATCCGAACAATTGAATGGCATTGGATAGGGCCAATCCACCTATTCAAGCTGATTGGATTCGATAATCCTCGTTGGGCAACCCTAAAAAATCCAACGATTTGATGTAATTCTCTCCACTTTCTTACTACCCTCGGCCCTCCATTAACTGGGTTATTTTGGTGGGTTTGGAATGGGGGGATCCAATTCCATTCCTCTAGAATCTAGAATGAAATACTGTAATATGGAAGCTAAAATTGAAAAGTAACAAACAAACAATAGCGTCATAGACTCATGTGGTCATGTACGTCAACCAATCAGAGGGTGAGCTTTATTATTTCATTCGCCTCCTCCTCCTCCTCCTATCTACTACTAGCGATCAAATTACATTAAAGGGAAGAGAAGAAGGTCAAGAGGGACGGCGTCGCCATTGAATGGGTGATGAATTTAAGTCTGAATCTGAGTAAGAGTTTGAGAGGGTTTGGTTCTTCTTCTTTTTCTAAGGGGTTCGTTAACACCCAAACAATCGGAAACGTGCGTGATTTGAAGCAGAACAATCATCATCATCATCCCTGTCGTCTTGGTTGTGTAAGGGTATCGGAAGGGATGGCTGACAAGGCGTCAGAAAAGCCACCAGAAAAAGGGGAAGAACAAGGGAAAGATTTGGATACTTCGCCGTCACCACCACTACCAACGCCGCCAGAAAAGCCGCTGCCTGGGGATTGTTGTGGGAGCGGATGTGTTAGGTGCGTCTGGGATATCTACTACGAAGAGCTTGAAGATTACAACAATCTCCTCCTCCAAACCCAAACCCAATCCAAATCTAAATCCTAGTATTAATCAGTTTAGCCCTCTCTCTCTCTCTCTCTCTCTCTCTCTCTCTAGATCTGTTTGTTGTTGTTGTTGTTGTTGTTGTTGTTGTTGTTGTTGTTGTTTGCAACCATGTAGTATTTGTAGAAATTTCGTTTTGTTTATTTTTCTCTCTAGTTCTTTCTATGTGTTTCGGTTGCAGAAATTTATGAGGTTAATGGTAGATAGTTGATGGTTGTCTTACTCACAATTTCACACAAAACCCCCACTAAACATCTCACAGGAAACCCTACTAAAGATCTCACACAAAAAACATTTGAGGATGCATTTGAACTTAATTCATACTGGTTGGAGAAAAATTGGTAATGGATGGGAGTTGATGTGGGAGGTTCAACCAGAGTGATTTAGTTGGAGTTGTGTACAGGAGTCATTTACTAGGAGAAACTTGAAAGATTGCTTTATTAGGTGGCAATGACAGAGGCAGATTTCAAAAGGAAGTTCAGGGGATGAGTCTGAAATGCCATTTTGGTAATGGGTTTCAACTTTTAGTCACTGATTAGTAATTACATTTTTAATAGTATAGTATGGCATTGGGATACTTTTTAATAGTATAGTATAGCTAAAGTTGATAGGGTTCAACTGGTAGGAAGCTCATTAAGCCTTAATTGGTCAATAATGTATTCAAGGTTTCTGTAAAATGTATGTTAGAGGGACATATACGTTTATTTACTAGGAGAAACTTGAAAGATTGCTTTATTAGGTGGCAATGACAGAGGCAGATTTCAANAATAGAGTAGGCTTAATGACGACTCTTTTTACAAGTTGTTCGAGCTTTGTTTAACGCTAGTGACAAAGAAACCTGAATAAGACTGATACTAAAATGAGTTCCCTAGGTAAATGTGACCGTGGACAAGTCCTATGGAAACTTCAAATTTTGAGCCCGTTTGGTTCGCGATTGAAAAACTTATTTTTAAAAACTAATTTATACCTAAACTAATATGCATTTTATACTACATTCAAAAATGTTTTAAGATTTCTAATAAAATCATGTATGATTTTACAAAACAAAAAAAATATTATTTTCTTTATTTTCAATGAAATCATTTAGAATTTTATAATAAAGTCAAAAGAATAGTTTTAAATGTGATACAAAATGTAGTTAATTTATGTGTAAATTAGTTTTTGAAAACAAGTTTTCCAATCTCAAACCCAACGGGCGGGGCCCGGCAAGTACTAAGGTTGTGCCTAAAAATGAGGCAAGCAATAGAAATAGCAGTGTGCGAGACAGTTTCTATCGCCACAAAAAAATTTTAAATTTGGCGATTTCTGTTAGGAGATAAAAACTTTGTCGCCCATTTATTCCCTACCACTACGCCACCCACCCTCCGCTCCATTTATTTCTCATGTGAGATAGAGTTTCTATCGCCCAGGTACTCTATTGCATGTCGATCCCTCAATTCCCTTTTCGTGGCCCTAGATTTGGGGCTGAATGAAGAGTTTTGAAGTAGGAGAGTCTCCATTGTACTTGATTTTAACAACCAAACTTCTACATTTCAAGGGTTTGAGGTTTCAAAGGATTTTATTTGAGGATTCACAATTTGGTGCAGGGTCGATCTCAAAAGTTAGTACCCATAACCCCCATCTTCACATGCATAGTTGTCGGTTACTGTTTATAATGTGCATGTCAGGAAAAAATTTACTGACTTCGAACCTTCCAAATTTTATCCTTTTTAAATGGAGATCCTTCCTTAAATCCGACGGCATATACGCACATGACACGCAATTGGAATCACGTCTACCGTTGGATTCTTTAAATCCAACGGCACATACACACATGACACGCAATTGGAATCACGTCTACGGTTGGATGAACTCCTTTTTCAATATTGAAGTCTCCTCGTGATATGATCTGGTCCGTCAACGCCTTCTCCCTTAAGAAAACAGCAAAATAAAAATAAATAGAATTACAAACTTTTCTTCGTCTCGATCTCGTTTTATTTTGGTTTTACCTTTCTCTCTCTTCTTTCTCTCTCCAAACGCGCACACGCGCACACTCTTGAACATTTACACAGACACACTCGTCCACTTCAGGTCCAGATCACAGAGAAAAAACTTAAAGCCCTCGCTTCTCTCTCTTCCTCAGGGCTTTTTGATCTACGCTGCTGGCTTTAACCTACGCCACCTCTCTGTGTATCCTACGCACCCTTCTTCTCACTAAACTTTTCTCTATCTCTCTTCCTTTTTGTGGTGGTGCTTTGTAGTGGCGATTTGGATTCCGCTTGATGTACCTTTCTCATTATCAGATCTGAGGTAATTTTCTCTCTTTCTATCTATCTTTATCTTCTGTAATTTCGAAATCTTTGATCTCTTTGGATCTTTATTTGATTATTAGTTTTAGGCTTTTGGATCGAAGCCCTAAGATGATTAGTTGATCAGTTATTGATTTATAATTTGAACTTTTCTTGATCTGTGGAGTGATTGAGGGAGAGATTTGTGATGAAATTGTTTTGTGTTGGATGCAGTTTTTTAAAGTAGTTAGGGTTGGAGACTTTGATTGTAAAACGATGCTGACGAAATTCGAAACGAAGAGTAATCGTGTGAAGGGTCTGAGTTTTCATAGTAAGAGGCCATGGATCCTTGCGAGTCTTCACAGCGGTGTGATCCAACTTTGGGATTACAGGATGGGGACTCTCATTGACAGATTCGACGAACATGATGGACCCGTTCGTGGTGTCCATTTCCACAAATCTCAGCCCTTGTTCGTTTCCGGAGGTACAGAATTGAGTATCTGTTTCTTATTTTCGGTCCATATGTAAAATATTCCACTCCCAGCATTTGTTTATGGTTAAATGTTACTGATTTCAATTGAGGTTACCTTTCATTTCCATCTCAACATTAAACTGATTTCTTCGTTATGATCTTGAATTTTGTAATTGATGATTCTTTATCTAATATCTGGAATACTTGGATCTGGCAAACATTGTTTGATACCATTTATGGACTTTAAGTATCTTCCAGATCTGGTTTACAATTTTGTTTCTACCTTTTAGGATGATATCATTTTGTTTCCTGTTGATTCATCCTTTTTGAGTTGTTGCCTAGAACCATCAAAACCTTAATTTGTGCTTAAAACATTCATAGAATTGTTGGTTCTGGTTTCAACATTCAACTATTGATTGCTGGTATGCCTGCTTGCTTTTGCAATGTCTATTCATGCCTCAATGGTACTGTGTTGAGAGCTTTGGAGGCAGTAGGTATTGTTTTATGTAACATACTCGTTTTTGCAGGAGATGATTACAAGATCAAAGTCTGGAACTACAAGATGCATCGGTGCCTTTTTACCCTTCTTGGACACCTTGATTACATACGTACCGTTCAATTTCACAATGAATACCCTTGGATTGTTAGTGCAAGTGATGATCAGACAATCAGAATATGGAATTGGCAGTCTCGTACTTGCATTTCGGTGTTGACTGGCCACAACCATTATGTCATGTGTGCCTCATTCCATCCTAAAGAGGACTTGGTTGTCTCGGCCTCTTTGGATCAGACTGTTCGTGTATGGGATATAGGTGCACTGAGGAAGAAGACAGTGTCCCCGGCAGATGACATACTGAGGTTGAGTCAGATGAACACGGATTTGTTTGGTGGGGTTGATGCAGTTGTAAAGTATGTCTTGGAAGGTCATGATCGGGGAGTCAATTGGGCCGCATTCCACCCAAGCTTGCCTCTGATTGTTTCTGGAGCAGACGATCGTCAAGTGAAACTTTGGCGCATGAACGGTATTTCTGTTAAACTAATGCTATTTTCTTCATTATTTGAATCCGTTTCTTCAGTCTATGTCATTCATTTTATGGTTTATAAACTAACCAATTTTTTTTTTTTTTAAATCTATAAATGGAACAATATTGAATATACACAAAAAAATTACATCAGGGGAAACCCCAAAGAAGATTACACCACTTGCAAGACAACATTGTCTCATGATAAAACAAAGTCGGCAAAACCCCTTGAAGGAATCAAATTGAATAACAGAGCCTTGAGCTTCCTTTAGAAGCTCATTTACTGACACCCACAACTTAAACCAACTAACCTTCTTTTTTTTAGAGAGCTTACTAACCTTCTTTTTCTTTTATCTCATTTTCTTTTCCAGATACAAAGGCGTGGGAAGTAGACACATTGAGAGGACACATGAATAATGTGTCCTGTGTCATGTTCCATGCTAGGCAGGACATTATCGTGTCCAATTCGGAGGACAAAAGTATTCGTGTTTGGGATGTAACAAAACGAACTGGTGTTCAGACATTTCGCAGGGAGCATGATCGATTTTGGATTCTTGCATCACATCCAGAGATGAACCTGCTGGCTGCTGGTCATGATAGTGGAATGATTGTTTTTAAGTTGGAGAGAGAAAGGCCAGCTTTCTCCGTGAGTGGTGATTCTTTGTACTATGTCAAAGATCGTTTCCTTCGCTTCTATGAGTTCTCAACTCAGAAAGACACTCAATTGGTTCCAATTCGACGACCTGGCTCCACTAGCTTGAATCAAAGCCCTAGAACTCTGTCTTACAGTCCTACAGAGAGTGCTGTTTTGGTCTGTTCAGATGTGGATGGGGGATCTTATGAACTTTATATCATACCTAGAGACAGCACTGGCAGGGGAGATACTATGCAAGACGCGAAGAAAGGAGTCGGAGGATCAGCTATTTTTGTGGCCCGAAATAGGTTTGCTGTTATTGACAAGAGCAACAACCAAGTGTTAGTCAAGAACCTTAAAAATGAGATTGTAAAGAAGTGCAGTCTTCCCGTGGCTGCAGATGCAATATTCTATGCCGGGACAGGAAATTTGCTGTGCAGGGCAGAGGATAGAGTGGTCATCTTTGACCTTCAACAGAGGCTTGTTCTTGGTGACCTTCAAACCCCATTTGTTAAGTATGTTGTTTGGTCAAACGACATGGAGAGTGTTGCATTGCTTAGCAAACACGCTATTGTAATTGCTAGTAAGAAACTTGTGCATCGGTGCACCCTTCATGAGACAATTCGTGTTAAGAGTGGAGCCTGGGATGACAATGGCGTTTTCATATATACAACCCTGAACCACATCAAGTATTGCCTTCCAAATGGAGACAATGGAATCATCAGGACCCTCGATGTCCCGATATACGTCACAAAGGTTTCTGGGAATACCATTTATTGCTTGGATCGCGATGGAAAGAATCGGGCAATAGCTATTGATGCAACAGAATATGTATTCAAGCTATCCCTTCTAAAGAAGAAATATGACCATGTTATGAGCATGATCAGGAGCTCACAGCTCTGTGGGCAAGCCATGATTGCCTATCTGCAGCAGAAAGGTTTCCCAGAAGTTGCTCTCCATTTTGTAAAAGATGAAAGGACCCGCTTCAACTTGGCTCTTGAGAGTGGTAACATCCAGATTGCCGTTGCATCAGCGAAGGAGATCGACGAGAAAGATCACTGGTATAGGCTGGGGGTGGAGGCTCTTCGTCAGGGTAATGCAGGCATTGTAGAATATGCATACCAGAGGACAAAGAATTTTGAGAGACTTTCCTTCCTGTATCTTGTGACAGGGAATATGGATAAGCTGTCCAAGATGCTGAAGATTGCCGAGGTTAAGAATGATGTGATGGGTCAATTCCATAATGCCCTTTACCTGGGTGATATCCGTGAGCGTGTCAAAGTTTTGGAGAATGCCGGTCATTTGCCCCTGGCTTATGTTACGGCTTCTGTTCATGGACTCGTTGATGTCGCTGAAAGGCTAGCAGCTGAGCTGGGAGATAATGTTCCCTCTTTACCTGAGGGGAAAACATCTTCCCTTCTGATTCCACCAGCACCCATCCTATGTGGTGGAGATTGGCCCTTGTTGAGGGTCATGAAAGGCATCTTTGAGGGTGGTCTTGATAATGTGGGTAGAGTACAGGAAGAATATGAGGAAGCTGCCGAGGGTGATTGGGGAGAGGACTTGGATATTGTTGACGCGGATGACGCACAGAACGGAGATGTTGGAGTAGTGGTTGAAGATGGGGAAGTGAATGAGGAGAATGATGAAGAAGGGGGATGGGACCTTGAGGACCTAGAGCTCCCACCCGAACTTGATACTCCAAAGGCTGCAGTTAATACCCGCTCTTCATTATTTGTCACCCCAACTCCAGGCATGCCTGTAAGTCAGATCTGGATTCAGAAATCATCTCTCGCAGGAGAACATGCTGCTGCTGGCAATTTCGACACTGCAATGCGCCTGCTGAACCGACAACTGGGTATCAGAAATTTTACTCCTATGAAGACCATGTTTCTTGATCTTCACACTGGAAGCCATTCATATATACGTGCTTGTTCCTCTGCTCCTGTGATCTCACTGGCAGTAGAGAGAGGATGGAGTGAGTCTGCCAGCCCTAATGTAAGAGGACCACCGGCCCTTGTGTTCAAGTTATCTCAGTTGGGCGAGAAACTGAAAGCTGGTCACAGGGCTACAACAAGTGGGAGGTTCACAGAGGCTCTGCGTCTCTTCCTTGGTGTTCTCCACTCCATTCCCCTGATCGTGGTCGAGTCAAGAAAGGAGGTCGACTTAGTCAAGGAGTTGATCGTACAAACAAAAGAGTATGTTCTGGGTATGCAGATCGAGCTTAAGAGGAGGGAATCGAGAGATGACCCTGTACGCCAGCAGGAACTGGCAGCCTACTTCACCCACTGCAAACTTGAGATGCCTCACTTGAGACTTGCATTATTGAATGCAATGAGTGTTTGTTACAAGGCAAAGAACTTTATGACAGCGGCTAACTTTGCTAATCGGTTCTTGGACACCAGCCCCACCGTTGAGAGTCAAGCAAAGACAGCAAGACAAGTACTGGCGAGTGCAGAGAAAAACTTGAGAGATGAGAACCAACTTAACTATGACTTCAGAAACCCATTTGTGGTGTGTGGAGCAACACACGTGCCCATATATCGTGGACAGAAAGATGTTGCATGCCCTTACTGTGGTTCACGGTTTGTTCCAGCCCAGGAGGGACAGCTTTGTACTGTTTGCGATCTTGCCGTTGTTGGATCAGATGCATCTGGTCTGCTATGTTCTCCTTCCCAGATAAGATAGATGATTGTGCCACACGACTAGGAGAGGAGATTTTCCAAAATTTTCTGCTGGTATAGTAGCAAAAGTTATGTTGGTTGTTTTGTCTTTCTGCAAGCATAGGTGATCATATTAAACATGAGTTCAGTTCCAATGAATTGTCTGGCTTCTTTGTTTTTTTCTCTCAGGTTTCTTGCCCTTTTTTATTTTTGCCCTCTTTTCCATTTCTATTACTATAATTCACTGTAATAACATATTCGAGAATTTTGATTAGGCTGTTCTTGTTAGTTGTTCATCAACAAGAATGGGAAAGGTCTTTCTTTTTTTTCTTTTTTTTTTATTTATTTATTTTTTTGCTTTTCTTTGTTTAAAAGAACATTAATAGGTAAGAAATTACAATGCAGATACATAGGTAATTTACTGCTTTCAGGGAATCTGGATTTTTTGGGTCTCTGTTGGATGATGGATAGGTAAGGCAGAAGAAAGAGTACTCTGTTGTTGATTTCTTGTTTATACTTTCTTCTTTCATTTCCTCTTTATCACATGAATATGTTAGGCAAATATGACCTAAGTAATATATGTCTAGCATGTCAGGAGACTTGATGTGTATCGGCTTTTTTTTTTTTTTTTTTTTCAAAGCTTGTATCGACTCTATTGAGTAATGTTCTTCCATCTTATAGCATCTTTCGCCAAAAACAGATGATCTTTATCACCTACTTCTGATTTTGTTGTTTCGGATTGTTGATTAAATCTTGTCTGATGAATGTCCCAGGGACAATCATATCACATTGATGGTTTTTTAAGGATCCCAAAGTCGAACTGCAGACATTCTCAAATTCAGATTATGGGCGAGTCAGTCGGTCTTCTCAAATACAGGACAGTCAAGAGGGTTAGCCAGATGAAAAGAATCTGGAACCAAGATATATTACACAGTACACACCCCAACTTAGTAACTAGAATCGTGGTATAGAGGTCCTTACTCCTCCGTAACTAGATTCGTGGTATAGGGGTGAGGCTCCCGCTCAGGTTACTTATAGACTCGTGGTATAAGGGTGAAGCTCCCGCTCTGATTACTTAGGTCTTGACTAATTGCATGTTAAAAACCATGAAGAAGATAAAGGAAACAGGTAAAAATTATCACAGCCAAGTTGTACTACTAATCTGTAGTAGTGAATCTTTTGGCTTTTCATCTTGAGTGTTAACAGTTTTACTGACATTGATTGCATTAAAATGATCATTTTTTGGCTTTTCATTTTATTGGTAGCATTAAAATGATCATTTTCTTCCCTCACAGAAAAAGGGAAGGACTAACAACATGTAGTCAGAACAGTGTTTGCAACCCAACCATGCATATACTTCATTTTCACTTCACTTTCGGTGAGAAAAAAACTGTTGCATGTTTTGTTTTTGTTATCTTTTTCTTTTGTTTGGTCCTTTTCATTTTGTACAAACCATGCTCTTTCTTTGTCCTGTGAAAAACTAGTCCTGATTTGGTAGGCCGCGAATCAAGTATTGAAATGACAAAAAGTATATACATATAATTGTGACCTAGCATCCATCTCTTTATTTGGACGCAATTTTGGATGGTTGGGAATTTACTCATTTTCTTACCCTAGGCAACAATTATTGTGACATTATAATTGTGGGGGTATTTCTAACTTTTTGTTTTTTTTGGAAGAGGTGTGCCTGTTTTGATCAGTAACTCAATGTTAACTAGAATTGAACTTGGGTCTAAGCTGTCAATAACAACAAACACTACTAACTGTGTTAACATATAGCTGGCACATGCTCTCCATTTGGCATAAAGAAGCCGCTAAACATCGAAGACTTCTAACCATTGGATGATCCTACAATTCCCACGTTATTACGCTAAGGTCATGTTTGAAGGATGAAAATAGAATAGCATTTTCAGTAATGTGATTCCATTTAAATGTATAGTTGACTTGTTTAAACCTCGAATCATATTCATCAACAACAAATATTTTAGTGCAAAATCTGCCACCATATATATTCATCAAATTATATATATATATATATATATATATAGAGGGAGACGATATATAACTTTGTTAACTAAAGATAACGGTATACTTTCTTTCTTTTTTTTTCCAAACGTTAGGAATGTGATGAAGCAGTACAGCAGCTACAGCCTTTACAATGCTTAAAAACCTGACTCTAGTCAGTCCTCTCATTTATTGTTATATAGAGCAGGCCAGGCACCTTGACAGCGTAAGGTTGCAGCCGTGCTCCATAGGCTGCTTAGTAGTTAGTACTATCCCAGCCCCTAGTCTTTATTAGACCCAAAATGTTTTTTGTACCGACAGTTTGCCAGCTAGAAGCTGATGTGGTGGGTGGGACCCACCGCTATTCCATCCCAAGGTTTGAGAGGCTTTTTCAACCTGTAGGATGGATGATGCCACTTATGCTTCTGACATTTAGTTACGCATTTGGTTGGTCCAAATAGTATTACTCTTATTAGAATCTCTAGTCTAAACACAAATAATACAAAAAAAAACGTGATGTTTACTAACTGGAATTTAATGTAACGTGGGTGAACACAAAAAACTACCCACATCACAAGTGGGTGACACTCACCACACAAAGTAGTGGTGCAACCAGGAAATCACAGACTCACAATATAACTAGGGTGGAAGTGTGGGACCACCACCTCCTCGAAAGCTCAGTAGCAAGACTGCCAAGTTGCCAACGCCCTTTAAGTACGCCTATGTTGTCAGGCAACCCTAAACCCTAACTATTACTAACTACTACTCTATCTACTGCTAGTCTGCTACTACAAACCATGCCCCACTCTACTATCCACACAAAAAAAGACCAAAAGGATCCAATTCTCTCTCTCTCTCTCTCTCTTGAACAGTCCCCCAAGTACTAACTGTACTATACTACTACTGCTTCATTATGACTACCACAGTGATATACACATCACAAGGGACCATGCTATTGGGACAAATACTTATCAGCCCTGTATGAATATAGCAAAATACTTTGTTATGACACTGTTGCAACACATTTTTTGTAGGGCACACATTTTGAGAGCTGATCTTCAATTGGAATGCCCTCCTCACTGTGTAGATCATCATATTTTAAAATGAGCTCAATCTAAAACTTCTAGCACCATCAAATCAACTTATAAAAAATTTGCAAAATACAGGCTTTTTTAGACTATTGATTCCCGATAAATTTTTGATTGCGTTAAAACTTATAGAACGGGCTGATTTCCGGATATGCTAATCCGCTTGGCGAGGATAACATACTCACCAAAAAATAGAATAGTATCGTAATAAGATACACTGCTATATCTAGACCTGGCAACGGGTTAGGGTTAGGGTCGACCCTAGCCTGGTTGGCGGGTTAACGGGTCAAGATTGCTCAACCCTAACCCTGACTCGTTTAATAAACGGGTCAATTTTCCAAACCCTAACCCTAGGCGGGTTGACCCTAACGGGTTGGCGGGTTAACTCTAACTAAAATTTTAAAAATTTAAAAACCATTTATTACTCATTAATTATTATTTTAAACTTAAAACTCATTAGATAAATTAAAATTTGTCAAATTTATTAGTTAAAAGATTAAATTACTAACTAAAACTTAAAAATTAAAATT